>CAUYRH010091066.1:0-60347 GCA_963574655.1 Perodicticus potto
TCACAAAGTAATGAGAAAGTGTCTTGAATGCTATCACAATCAGGTTGATGAAAATATCTCTGATTGTATCTGAAGCCCGTACACTGTACCCCATGACTGAATTATTGTACACAGATATGATTTAATAAAAAAAAAAAAAAACTAAAAAAAAAAAAATGTGAAGTCTTCACCTTTTTTATGACTGCCTAGTATCCCATGGTGTACCTATATCACAATTTATTAATCCATTCGTGGGTTGATGGGCACTTGGGCTGCTTCCATGACTTGGCAATTATGAATTGGGCTGCAGTAAACATTCAGGTGCAAATATCTTTGTTGTATATGATTTTTACCATTAACAAAAATTGATTCTTACTGGATAAAAGATTTAAACTTAAAGACAAGAAACTATAAAAATACTAGAAAAGAGTACAGGGAAAGTGCTTGAAGAAATTGGTCTAGAGAAGTTTTTTTAAGGAGAACCCCCTGGCAATTGAAGCAACACCAAAAATGCATTACTGGGATCTGATGAAACTAAAAAGCTTCTGCACAGCCAAGAAGACAGTAAGTAAAGCAAGAAGACAGCCTTCAGAATGGGAGAAGATACTTGCAGGTTATGTTTCTGACAAGGGTCTGATAACAAGAATCCACAGAGAACACAAACTAATTAATAAGAAAGGAACAAATAACCTCATTTCTTTGTGGGCAAGGGACTTGAACAGAAGCTTCTCTGAAGAAGACAGGCTCATGGCCTACAAACACATTTAAAAATGCTCATCATCTTTAATCATCATCAGCAAATCAAAACTACTTTGAGCTATCATCTAACTCCAGTAAGATTAGCCCACATCACAAAATCCCAAAACTTCAGTTGTTGGTGTGGATGTGGAGAAAAGGGAACACTACTGCACTGCTGGTGGGAATGCAAGCTACTATGTCCTTTTTGAAAAGAACTTTGCGGAATACTCAGTAACTGAAAGTAGACCTGCCATTCGATCCTGCAATTCCTCTACTAGGGATATGCCCTGGCCATTTTTTAGAGCAGGGTCTCACTCTTGCTCAGGCTGGTCTCCAACTCCTGAACTCAAGCAATGCACTTGCCTCGGTCTCTCAAGAGTGCTAAGATTACAGGCATGAGCCACTGCGCCTAGCCTAGAAATTTCTCTTTCTTTTCAAAGGCTAGTCAAGTGAAGCAGTGGGAGTGGAGAAGAAACAAAGCAATCTGTAACTGGTTGTTATCAATCAGTTGTAAATACCACTGCACTGGGACCAGCCGGATATGTCTAAGCGTGGCTGGGGGAGAAGGGCCACACATTCTCATTCTCTTGCTTAGCTCTACTCAGGGCCCTTCTATGGGCTTCTTCCCAGGCAGAGTTTTTGGAGAGAAAAGCACTATGGCTATGTAAAGAGTATGGAAACCATCCTCTTCCTCTACCGAGATACTTGGCCTAGCTCCTCTCCTGTTTGGGGACAGGGAAGCACTGACCCCAGACTTCTCTTCTTGTCTCATTTCACTTCACCCACCAACCCCTTTCCTCACTAGACCACTACACATAAGTGCCTCCAACACTGATCTCTGCCTAAAAATGAATGAAATCAGTCTCCAATTTGGGAAGGAACTAAAGGTTCTAATAGGCAGAGAAGCTTAAAAAATCCAAACTCCCACTGTGTGAGAAAGGAGTCCTTCAGTCCTCTGGAGACACAACTTCCAGCTCCTACTTAAATGCCAGCAATCCCTGCTTTTTGCCACAGTGACACAAGGCATTTCTGAAATTTACAATGCAAAGTCAATCTTTTAGGTCTCTGGTTTCCAGACATTGGATATAATGGACGTAGACAGTGTGCCAACTTTTTTTTTCTTTCTTTCTTTTTTTTTTTTTTTTTGGTGTCACAGCTCACAGCAACCTCAAACTCTTGGGTTCAAGTGATCCTCTTGTCTCAGCCTTGCAAGTAGCTGGGACTACAGACACCTGCCACAACACCGGGCTATTTTTAGAGACAGGATCTCACTCTTGCTCAGGCTGGTCAGGAACTCGTGAGCTCAAGCAATCCACCTGCCTCAGCCTCCCAAAGAGCTGGGATTACAGGTGTGAGCCATCATGCCCAGTCCAAGTGTGCCAATATTGTATTTTGTTAAATAAGGATTTTCAAAAGTAAAAGTTGAAGGGAGTGAAACCCACCTTCTATAATCTCCAGTGGCTACGACTTCATAGAACAACAAAATGTCAAAACGCTATAACGTCAGAATAAAAGGCAAACTTTTAAACTGCATTAATTTTTCTTTCTTTTAAAAAATATCACCATTTTGTCCACATTTCCATTATTCCATGGAGACAAGTAAATTACCAAAATGGCTGCCAGCCCAAAATTTGGCAACAATGGACTATAAAGCAGGGGTTATTTTCCCCTGCAGCTGCACGATCTCAGGCAGCTCACTCCAGACCACCACATACCAATGAGGCAAGGTGACGAAAGCATTGTGCAGATCCAACTGTGCCAATGACACCAATTTAGGATTAAATGAAGACACAGATGTGATCAACAAAAAATCTTGAGCAGGCTGGGGATGGTGGCTCATGCCTGTAGTCTTAGCACTGTAGGAGGCAAAGGCAGGTGGATTGCCTGAGTTCAGAGGTTCAAGACCATCCTGAGCTGGAGTGAGCCAGAGAGAGACCCTGTCTCTACCAAAAAAAAACCCAGGCGTTGTTGTGGGCACCTGTAGTCCCAACTACTTGGGAGGCAAAGGGCAAGAGAATTGCTAAAGGAAGAAAGGAAAAAGAAAATAAAAGCTTCAAACTAACTCAAACTAACATGAGTGAAAGCCAGTTGAAATTGAAAGCAAAATTTAAAAAAAAAATCTTGAGCAAAGATATACAATTAACTATTGCAAAAGTAAACTCCTCTCCAAGTTCTATAAAATGCAAATAGACTAGAAGATTCCCAAATATACAACAACATATACACGTGATATCTGTATCTTAAATACATCTTAATCTAAAATACTAAGTAGAGCACGTATTAAGTAGATACAGAACTGTACAGTGGGGAAAAACGCCAGCCAGTAGGAAGTAGGTCAAAGTCTAGCCCAGACTTTGCCACTAAGTGGTTCCAGATAGCCTTAGGCAAGTTGTTTAATCTTTCTGTACTCAGTTTTCTCAGACATAAACTAGGGGGTTAGATTAAAATTATCTCTTAGGGCCAGCTTGAACATTCTCACCGTAATACATAGTGTTCCCTCTCTCTGAGAATGTGTAAAACCTCTGGGAATGACAAAGCCTGCGTCTTCTAAAAAACTGACCAACGGTTATTCCTAAAGCACAAGGATCCTTGCTATGAGATACGCAAAAGCATAACACTCACTATACTGAACCAAAGAGCCAAAGGCACGACCCGATTAGTTCATACACCCAGGAGTGTGGACTTGAGCTTCCACTGTGAGCAAAAGAATGAGAGTGAAACTTCTCCAGCCTCCCCACCTTGGCCATTCCCCTTCAGGTTAGCATAGTGACCTGCCGTGGGATTGACTATGTGTACTCTTCTTTGATTTTCTTTTCTTTTTTTAGAGACAGGGTCTTGCTCTGTCACCTAGGCTGGAGTACAGGGTCCTAATCATAATTAACTGCAGCTTCAAACATGGCTCAAGTGATCCTCCTACCTCAACATCCCAAATAACTGGAATTACAGGTGAATACCACCACACCCAAGTAATTTTTTAATTGTTTTTTTTTTTTTAGAGACAGGGTCTTGCTATGCTGCCCAGGCTGATCTCTAACTCCTGGCCTCAAGCCATCCTCCTACCTCAGCCTCTCATAACCCTGGAATTACAGAAGGGAGCCACTGCCTGGCTGCACTCTCTGTTAAACCTTAACACAATCCTGCAAGATTGGTCATATTATCTCCGTAATATGAACAACAAAACTCAGGCTCAGGCAGGCTAAATGTAAGCCAAGGTTAGGACATGAGGAGCGGGATTCAAGCTAAGCCACTGGGACTCTACTGCCTGTGCTCTTTCACTTGTTTGCCATGTGACATCCATTGCCCTTTGACACACCCAGGAGACTAGATCAAAAACCAACCCAGGGCTCCTCAAACAGATGATTCTCATCTACAAGTGTTCACTTTTGTTGAGTTTAAGGGAATGTCCCAGTAGACCTTGACCTTGGAAGACCTGCTGATATATGCCAGTGAGCTCGCCCCTCAGACAGTGATCCTTCACAGAGACCAGCAAGACACTGAGGTGCCCCCCGGACCTTCTGCAGTGTGGAGAGTCTCAGCATATAACTCTAGGCAGACTGGCAAGTTTGGGGTGCCCAGGACAGTCACGGAACCTAGCTTTCCAAGTCTGATAGTTAGTCTGATGTTCATGTCTACCTTGTTCACTCAGTCAGCTGCTACAGCTTTGCTGTTCTAGGTGTAGTCCACGGATCAGCAGCTTTGTGATATCACCTGGGAGGGAACTGTTAGAAATGAGGAGCCTCAGGCCCCACACCAGACCTACTGAATTAGAAACTGCACGTTAGCAAGCTGATTCCAGTTACTGGCACACACATTAACGTTTCAGAAGCACTATTCTGGTGGGCTAGGATGACTCCACTGAAAAGAAAGCTCTGTTCTAAAATCGCCTATGGACCAGGCTGGGCACAGTGGCTCACACCTGTAATCCTAGCACTCTGGGAGGCTGAGGCAAGAGCATCGCTTGAACACAAAGAATTTGAAATTGCTGTGACCTATGATGCCATGGTACTCTGCCGAGGGCCGCAAAGCGAAACTCTGTCTCAAAATTAAATAAATAAAATAAAATAAAATCTAAAAAAAAAAAAATCACCTATGGAGTTCTTCAAAAGTGTGAATTTCTAGGAACTAGAGTCCAAAATTCCAGAGAAGTGGCTGGAGGAGCAAAAGAAGGCCCCCAAAATGCATATTTTGTTTTAAAACTAGTTTTCTTTGGGTGCCCTGTCCTTAAGAAAAATCAAGTTCTTTCCAGCTGAAATCAAGGAATAATTTTGTTTTGTCAATAGTTGTCCCTGTAGCCATTAGCCACTCCTTCCTCCCTAGAGGCTGTGCAAGGCCCTCTCTTGGGCTGAGCTCCCCACTGTGGAAAATGAATGGAACATTTCTGCACAATTCAGTTTTCCCTTCCATATTTTCCCCATCCTCCCAATCCTATACTCCCCAATTCATAGGGAGGCTATGCTATCATCCTCATACCAACAATAGGACTCCTATATTTTATTTTCTCCCCATCAGGAAGGAAGGAAGGGAGGGAGGGAGAGAAGAAGGAAGAAAGGGAAGGAAGGTGGGGAAGGAAACTAACATGTATCAGGCCGATCCCATCTCCTAAAACAGTTTACAGACATTTCTAATTTGATATACATAAATGTATGTATATATTCATGCATATAAATTTTTAAACTTTCAGTTATACTTTTCAATGGCAGAATTTCTTTATGTTTTTTTTTATCATTTATATCTCTTACTATTCTTTTTCTTTTCTTTTCTTTTCTTTTCTTGTTTTTTGAGACATGCTCTCTGTTACCCAGGTTGGAGTGCAGTGGCACCATCACAGCTCACTGTAACCTTGAACTCCCAGGCTCAAGCATTACTCCGGCCTCAGCGTCCTAAGTAGCTAGGACTACAGCCACTGCACTTGCTGATTTTTTTTTTTTAAGAGATAGGGTCTTGATGTTGTGAAGGCTGATCTTGAACTCTGAACTCAAACAATCCTCCTGCCCCAGCCTTAACGAGTGCTGGGATCGCAGGCATGAGCCATTGGACCCCGGCTCTTTATTATTAGTCTTTATTTGGTAAAACATCATTTTCATGCTTTTGTTTTCAGGTATGCCCAACATTTTTTTTCCTTGCTGCACATTGGAAGAATAAGAATTGAGTTGGGCCACACATTAAATACACAAATCCTAATGAAAGTTCAAGAGCAAAAAAGAGAAGGTCCCCACATACATGATACACGATATCCAACACCACAGATAGCAAAAAATGTCTTCACAAAATCAGCATGTGACCTGCGGGACACAGGTTGGACACCTCTGCTTTAGTTCATTAGAAGTGATTTTTTTCTAGTTCTATGAATATATTTATAAAGCTGAGTTAATGTCTTTGTTTATCAAGGCTAACATTTGAGCCGCCCAAGGGACAGTTTCTTTTGACCTGAGTTTTTTTGCTACGTATAGGCAATACTTTGTTTCTTTCTATGTCTTATAATTTTTGTTGAAAACTGAGCATTGAAAAATATAATGTGGCAACTTTGGACACCAGACTCCCTTCCCCTCCTGGGTTTGTTGTTGTTGCTGTTTACTGTCATCGTTTCTTGTTGCTGCCGTTTGTTTGGTTCTTGACTTCCATGAATTAATTCCATGAAGTCTGTATTCCTTCTGAGGTGTGACCACCAAAGTCTTGGCTCAGTGAGTTCAGGAGGCAGGTAATGAGTAAATATCTATATAAATGTCTTGAACCAACAGGTTTCCCAGTCTTCTCTAAGCAATTCTGTGTATGTCTTGGGATCTGCCTTCAGAGGTCATAGGGCAGTTTACAACTCTGCCTTAGCCTTTACTTCCTACGTGTAAGATCAGGAACCTCTCAGGTCCTTTCTGGGCATGTGTAGAGCCCTGCACATGTACACGGCTTTCTAGAGTCCCAGGGATTTGTCCAAACGTTTCAACCCCTCATGCATATCTCTTCAGTGCTTTGAGTTTTTTGTTTGTTTGCTCAGCCTCTTGTTATTCCCAACTGGAATCATTGCCTCAAGATGCTACAATGTTGGCGGTGGTGCCAGTAGCTCAGTGGGTAGGGTGCTGGCCTAATACATCCAGGACAGCAGGTTCGAATCCGGCCCAGACCAGCTAAACAAACTGCAACCAAAAAATAAAAAATACCTGGGTGTTAAAAACTTGATTTTCACCACTTTTTCTATAATCCCTGCTACTTAGGAGGCTGAGGCAAGAGAATCACTTAAGCCCAAGAGTTTGAGGTTGCTATGAGCTGTGACAGTGATATCTACTGAGGGTGGGTGACATAATGAGACTCTGTCTCAAGAAAAAAAAAACAAAGATGCTACAATGTTTAAAATTTTCCACTGATTCTTTTTGACAAATACCCCCGCAATATATTTTCTATTTGCACAGAAAAAGTTCTGAGTCAGGTCAAATAAAGAAAAGCCCTGAGAATATAGTTTTATAGGCAAGTTTTAAACAGGTCACATCATGACAGTTCTCTGGAGATGAGGCTTTTTGGTAAGCTCAAAACCTGTTCTGTTGGCTCGGCATCTTAGCACAGTGGTTACAGCATTGGCCACATACACCAAGGCTGGCAGGTTCGAACCCAGCCTGGGCCAATTAAACAACAATGGCAACTGCAACCAAAAATAGCCAGGTGTTGTGGCAGGCGCCTATAGTCTCAGATACTTGGGAGGCTAACGCAAGAGAATCACTTAAGCCCAAGAGCTGGGAGTTGCTGTGAACTGTAACACCATGGCACTCTACCAAGGGTGGCATAGTGAGACTCTGTCTAAAAAAAAAAAACCTGTTCTGTTCCCTTCCACTGGAGGTTAGTTTGCTGATCTTCACAGTGAACCATAGTTGCAGATTGTTGGTTTCCAAAGTAACCATGAAGGCAGGGGATTTATAGCAACTTAAAATGCTACAATATTCACTGTTCTTTCTTTCTTTTTTTTTAGAGACAGAGTCTCACTTTATCGCCCTTGGTAGAATGCTGTGGCGTCACAGCTCACAGCAAACTCCAATTCCTGGGCTTAGGCGATTTTCTTGCCTAAGCCTCCAGAGTTTCTGGGACTACAAGCACCCGCCACAACACCCAGCTATTTTGTTATTGTTGTTGTTGCAGTTTGGCCAGGGCCGGGTTTGAACCCGCCACCCTCGGTATATGGGGCCAGTGCCCTATGGGGCCAGTGCCCACAGGTGCTGCTCAATATTCACTGTTCTTAATGATATTCAACCATTATTATTAAATAAATGCTCCCAGATTGTTGTCAGCACTTGGTTAATTCCCAAAGCTCTGAAAAAATGAATTTTTTTTTTGAGATAAGATCTCACTTTGTTACCCAAGCTGGAGTACAGTGGAATGGTCATAGTTCGCTGCGGCCCCTCCTTCTTAAAGGTTCAAGTGATCCTTTTGCTTTAGCCTCCTTAGTAACTAGGACTACAGACATGAACCACCATGCCCAGCTTTTTTTGGAGCGACAGAGTCTCACTTTATCACCCTCAGTAGAGTGCCGTGGCATCACACAGCTCACAGCAACCTCCAACTCCTGGGCTTAGGCGATTCTCTTGCCTCAGCCTCCTGAGTAGCTGGGACTACAGGTGCCTGCCACAATGCCCAGCTATTTTTCTGTTTTTGCAGTTCGGCCGAGGCCAGGTTTGAACCCGCCACCATCGGTATATGGGGCCGGCGCCCTACTCAATGAGCCTCAGGAGCCGCCCCCGGCTAATTTTTTTTAATTTTTTGTAGGGACAGCATCTTGCTATATTGCCCAGGCCAGTCTTGAACTCCTGGGTTCAAGTGATCCTCTTACCTCAGCCTCCCAAAGTGCTGGGATTATAGACAGGCATGAGCCACCACACTCAGCCTGAAAATTTGATTTTCACCACTTTTTCTAGTGTTTTCATTGCCTTTTTTAGAGGTCTTTATTCCACTATTCTGTAAGTGCCTCTCTTGAAAGAACACAAAAATACTGCCTTAGGGAGGGCACAATGGTTCATGCCTGTAATCTACCCGAGGGTGGATTGCCTGAGTTCAGGAGTTTGAGACCAGCCTGAGCAAGAGCGAGACCCCATCTCTAAAAATAGCCAGATGTTGTGATGGGCGCCGATAATCACACCTACTTGGGAGGCTGAGGCAAGACAATCACTTAAGCCCAAGAGTTTAAGGTTACTGTGACATCACAGCACTCTACCAAAGTTGACAAGGTTGACAAAGTGAGACAATCACTTAAGCCCAAGAGTTTAAGGTTACTATGACACCACAGCACTCTACCAAAGTTGACAAAGTGAGACTCCGTCTCAAAAAAAAAAAAAATTACCTTGATTCTATTCTACATTTTGTTTTGTTTTCTATTCACAAAGTAGCATACCTACCTCTTCTTTTCCTTCAGCGAATGAATAAAATTCAAAGAAGAAAATATGAAAAAACATATTTTCTGATTTGTTTTAGTAGTTTCTTTGTGCTACGGTGCTATGGAGGAAAGTGTCAGCAGCAAGGTAGATCTAAGCTGGCTCTTTTCAAAGGAATAAATACAAATCCAGAAGCAGAGTCTTTCTAGTTCTTTATGCTAATCATAAAATGAACTGGGGATTGGAGACTTAACTCAAGTAAGGAGGGATAAAACAGGATATGTAGGATTCCAAGAAAAGTCCTGAGTCCCTGCAGGGAGAAGAGCAGTGCTTCTAACAGACCAAGTATGTGGTGATTACACAACTCCGAATTATACTTTGCTAGTATTTAGCCCTTCTCAACAGCTTTTTTCCAGTAACAGATGCGGAGATGAGTGAGATACAAAATAAAACCATAATGAGTACATTCTCCTTCTTAAGCTAAACTGGAATCGGTAAAAAATCATTGGTAACAGGTAATGGTGACCGGTGATTCATTCCTGATAGTACCTTGTGCCAAACTTCAGAAGTCAGTGTATTTTCAGGAGGAGCAGGAAGATTTGCATATATGACTCACCCAGAAGCTCCAGCATATAAGCAGGAGGTGAGATGTCGAAACCCAGTTCTGGGCTCAGCACTTTCCAGACAGATGAGGACCATGGCGAGCCTCCATTCCCTGCTACTGCCGGTGGGGCTGTTCCTCTCCCTTGGACTGCAGTCCTCTTTAGCCTTCTATCCATATCACGTGGACGTCTGCACGGCCGTGGATAACATCTTAATCCTGGAGGGCCCAGCGCTCAGAGCCGACGCAGACCACTATGAACCCAACTTACTCTACACAAGTGAGTAGAAGCCGTGATTCCCTCTGCTGTCCTTTGTTCTCTGAGAGGAGTTAACCAGAATTTCAGAATATACCCTTAGCCTCTATTCTCAAGTACATAAAACATGTTTTTTGAAATGATCTTTTACCAATTCCAGTTTTGCTTAAGAAGGAGATGAGAGGAGGAAGCAAAGGAACAAGACTGAGAGTGAGGAGATGGCTTCTGCACGTTCCCTGTGAACCTGAGCCACAGGGGTCCCCACACCCAGATTAACTGGAAAAGCACCATAGTATGTAGTCCTTTCACATGCATTGGACAAAACAATGCTGCTGGGGGTGTCTGTATACTGCACAACTCCAGGGGGCTCTATTTTCATTTAGTCCATAGGTGAGAAATCTCGTGAGCTGCACAGGGAAAGTGTCACCACCCCACTTTATATATGAGGAGTCTGCAGCCAAGAGAAGTTAAGTAACCTTTTCAGGGTTTCATGGCTAGCAAGTGGCAGAACTAACTCCTGAATCTTAGTCTCTTCATTCTTAACCCAATGCTTGTCTAGAGATGTCTAGTAAATATTTTATAAATAGTCTTTCTCCAATCAGCCAAATCTACAAGATAAGGAATATCCTTTCTAATTAGTTCCATAATAACAATGGATGGTGCTTTATATGTTTCATTCTCATTTTAAATGAGGTAAAGATACTAAGTGACCCAGGTCACAGAGCGACTTAAGTAGTGGAGCTGGAGAGGAACTGGCATCCTGGATGCAGAGAGCCTACTCTGTACATCTTCTCCATTATGGTAATGAGAACTAACTCTTCTGTGTGCTGGCCATGGTTTGGGGTAAATGCTATTATATTTCCCATTTTACATAAGTGAACTGAGGCATAAAGAAGTTAAAAATGTACCCAAGGTCAGTAATAAACAATATAGTTAATATTTTGATGTAAATTACACAGTCAAAATTTACCCAGATTTGTCCGGCCAGACTCTCCCGCTTCAGAGCCTGTCTTCTTATCAACTATTGCAGTGTTTGTCAGCCTTTTTTAATCTCACAGCACACTTGAACTCATAGTTAAATTTATGTTGATAAAAAAAAAAAAAAAAAGAGCAGGCTCGGCGCCTGTGGCTCAACAGGCTAAGGCGCCAGCCACGTACATCTGAGCTGGTGGGTTCGATTCCAGCCCAGGCCCGCCAAACAACAATGGTGGCTGCAACCAAAAAAAAAAAAAATGGCCGGGCATTGTGGCAGGCGCCTGTGGTCCCAGCTACTTGGGAGGCGGAGGCAGGAGACTCGCTTGAGCCCTGGAATTGGGAGGTTGCCGTGAGCTGTGATGCCACAGCACTCTACCCAGGGGGACAACTTGAGGCTCTGTCTCAAAAAAAAGGAATATAATAGTTTGAAAATATTGTCAAGTGGTTGGTTCTAGTCAAGGGAAAATAACAAAACCAGCAAGCACTAGAAATTGTGACACCTCATCTGAAATGTCAGCTGTCCTAAACTTACTAGTTTTTAGCTTTGTCTTTTTGCTTTTCCACAGTTCTAGAGTTTTTCACTCCTAAGTATTTTCTGAATCACAACTAGTAACTTATGGTAATTTTAATGAAATGTTTTATGTCAGATTGGTTGAATTAGATTGTTTTTTATAAGTGACTAATATTTTTAGTTAATTTCTTTTAAAATGTTACTTGAAATCCTGATTAGATTATTGGAGGGATTTTTTTGTTTGTTTGTTTGTTTTGTTTTGTTTTGTTTTGTTTCGTTTTTGTGCCTTCTTTGTTGGGAAGATTTCTAGGTGGCAGTTCCAGGTAGTTAAAATACGTAAATAATTAATTTAAAATGTTTACTTGACATGTAATGGTGCTAACAGATTTTAAATGGCTTTGTTTTAGGTCCTGAAGAGCGACAATTCAAGGGTTTAGGTGACTGTATTATGAAAATTGCAAAATCAGATGGAATTGTTGGTTTATACCAAGGGTTTGGTGTTTCAGTTCAGGGCATCATTGTATACCGAGCTTCTTATTTTGGAGCTTATGACACAGTTAAGGTAATTTGAGGGCCTTTTTTAATTTGAGGGCTTTAACTTAGATATATTAAATGGTTTGTTTCTTTTAATTGTTCTAATTAGTAGAATTTTAAGCAAATATTACTTTTAATTACAGAAACCAAAATAAATGATGAAATAAGAAAGACATGAAATTCTCTTTATTCATGACTTTGCCATAACTTATTAAATTATAACTGTATTATGGATCTGACTTTTGATATAAAACATGTATCAAAACATTATCCTTTTGTATTATACATCATGTTGAAAATGGAAAAGATGTTAATTAAATCAGATTTAGCTTATAAAAAAGCATCTTCTAACAGTTTTTCTGATTTTACATTAACTATTATCACATTGTAAGTGAAAATAATCAATTTACTATCATTATTTTGGGGAGTAGGCAAGGCATAATTAATTAAATGCTATCATAGCTTGGTTATCTACTAGATACCGTTAGATTCTTTGATGTATTCTCCAAGCTGTTCTTCAAGTTGCCCTTTGTTTTGTTTTGTTTTTTGAAGACAGAGTCATATTCTGTCATGCAGGGTACAGTGCAGTAGGTGATTATCATAGCTCACTGCATTCTCAAATTTCTGGGCTCAAGCAATTCTCCTGCCTTAGCCTCCCCTGTAGCTGGAACTACAGTCATGTGCCACCATGCTCAGCTCATTTTTTCTATTTTTGTTAGAGATAGTGTCTCACTTGCTCAGGCTGATCTTGAACTTCTGATCTGAAGTGATCCTCCCGCGTCCAATTCCCAAAATGCAAAAATTATAGGCATTAGTCACCACACCCAGCCTGCCTTTTTATATTAAATTTTAATAGCATTTCTATAGGTAGGAAAAAGATAAATTGTAATAATGTCTACTATTTTTTGAACTGTTACTTAGTTCTGACAATCTTGTTAAGCACTTTACATATTCGCAGTGTTCTGGTATACCTTTTAAAATTTTCATTTTTTTAAGATAAATAGCCTAAGAATGGTAGGTAAATAATGTACTTGTTATATGTCAAGCAAAAAGTCTCACATTCTTAATCATATTAGCTGCTTCCAAAAGTAAGCAATAAAATTAATATCAGTGTTATTTATTAAGATTAAAACGAGAGAAATTTTAAAATTTATCTATATATTGTCTCTGTTCTCCCTCATTAGAATAAATGTAGTTGAATGTCATTATTATTGTGATCTACACAGATTACTTTAAGTTTTCAGTGTATTTTTTAGCCAGATATGTTCGTGTTCAGATCTCACATACATTTAATTAATCACAGAAAAATTTATATGTATTCTCCCTCTGCCTTTCTCTATTACCACCTGAAATAAGTTGTGAAACTTAGGAGCATTTATTCACTAGCTTGGAGCTTTAAAGCTGCTCATCAAGTGTCATCTGTTAATAATAGGCATTCTTTCACTTTTTTTCAGTTCTAGGGGAAAAACCATGAAAAAGATATTTTAGTCAGTGGTTCCTATCATCCCTAGTTTTTAGGTGCCATTAAAAACAAATCCCTTTCATTAGCAAATATACTTTATTACTTCAGATATGCCTTTGAAATATAGTCATGTGTGCCATTCCCTTTTTTTATTTACTACAAAATCCAATTATTTTATTGCACTTTTAGCATAATTGTGTCCTCTTCAATGAATTTATAAAAAGGTAGATTGCCTGAGCTCAGGAGTTTGTGAACAGACTGAGCAAAGCGAGACCCTGTCTCTACTAAAAATAGAAAAACTTGGCAGGCATGGTGGCGGGGCCTGTAGTCCCAGCTACTCAGGAGGCTGAGACAAGAGGATCATTTGAGCCCAAGAATTTGAGGTTACTGTGAGCTATGACTTCAGAGCACTCAACTCCAGAGTGACTGACATTCTTTCTCAAAAAAAAAAAAAATTATCTTTCAATTAAGGATTTACTATATTGTGGATATTTGGATGGTTACTTTATACATTTTTCTCTTCCAGGGCTTATTACCAAAACCAAAGGAAACCCCATTTCTTGTCTCCTTTTTCATTGCTCAAGTTGTGACTACATGCTCTGGAATACTTTCTTATCCATTTGACACAGTTAGAAGACGTATGATGATGCAGGTATTTTATATTATTTGTAAGCTTAATTAAAGTTTTTAGTATCTCTAATAACCAAGAGTAACTTATTCAAATTTTGGAGAAATTCTGGCTGAAAGCCATAGGTCTTTTGTTTTATTAGGTAACATAAATACATGATGTATTCTGTTATATATTCTTTTCTATCCTAAAATAGCCACCAGCCAGGAAAGCTTCTTCCTGATCTGCCATCAGAACAGAAATGCCTCGACTCCTATAGCATATATTGCTTGGAGGGTAGAGTGTGGGGGATGGCAGAAATTGGATGAATATATATATCTAAACTGATACACTATTAAGTATAATAAGCCCAGTCACAAGCCATTGAAATCTGTTGTCATTTGTTGTAGTATATTTTGATAAAAGTAAATAATTTTGAACTCCAAAGATGAGAACTTGTTTATAATGATAAATGTTGTAAATATAAGTCTCTAAACCAAAACTTGTATATATTTTTTTCCATTGCTGTTAATCAGTTGAGCATCCCACATCCAAAAATCTAAATTCCAAAATGCTCCAGAATCTCTCTGGGTGCAGTGGCTCACACCTGGAATCCTAGCACTCTGAGAGACTGAGGTGGGTGGATTGCTTGCATTCAGGAGTTCAAGACCAGCCTAAGCAAGAGCAAGACTCCATTTCTACTAAAAATAGAAAAAAGTTAGCTAGGACGACAGAGTAAGACTCTGTCTCAAAACAACAACAACAAAAAATGCTCCAGAATCTGAAATGTTTTGAACACTGACATGAGGCTCAAAAGAAATACTCATTGGAGCATTACGGACTTTTGAATGTGGGATTCTCAGCTATTAAGTATATAATCCAAATATTAAAAAATCAAAAAAAACATTGAAGCATTTCTGTTACCAGGCATTTCAGATAAGGAATACTCAACTTGAACTTACTACATTGCTTCTTCCAACAAATATTTGATTGCTAACTTCTGATGATACAAATAAAATAAGACAGAACAGACAGAACTTGCACCCAAACTCATAATCTAGAATTGAAGACATATAGTTTAGTGTTTTAAATAGAAATGTACCTAGGTTTGAGGAATGCATAGAGCAATGGTGCCCAAATGATTAAATTGATCAAATGTGGCTTCTTGGACAGCTAAATCTCAGTGAATAGACTTTCTCCAGACAGTGAGAAAGAAAACCTTCCAAGCATAAGGGAAAAAATGTACATAGAGATATGGCTAGAGAAGTAGTTCTGTATAGCCAGATTATAGGTTACATGAGGGCAAGTAAAAATAATGAGGCCAGAATACTAGAATAGTAATACAGTGTTTACTATGTGCTTAGGGTCCTAAGCAACTCACTGAATGCTCAAAACAGTTCTATGAGGTGTAGTTACTATCATCATTTTTTATTGTGTACAAAATAGTCCCAGAACAACCCAGTAGGCGACCTGTAAAGGTAAAGCTAATGTATTACTTCACTCATGATATTTGCTCTTTCTATAGCTACCTGTAATTAAGTACATTGAGAAATTTCTAAAAATGGAAAGTTAATTTGTATCCAGACCATGGATTAGGTAGATGGTATTGTATCAATGTTTAATTCCCTGAATTTGATAACTGTACTTTCTTTAGGTATATAAGAAAATATCCTTGTTCTTAAAAAATACACACTGAAGTGTTTAAAGATAAGGAGCATTATGTCTATAACTTAATCTCATAAAACTATAGAAAAAAACTTCTGGGAAGATGGTTTTTTATGTATGTATGTGTATTAATTTGTTTGTCCTGTTAAGTACCCCAAACTGGGTGGCTTCTAGTTCTGAAGGCTAGAACTCATGAGATTAAGGTGTCAACAGGGCTGATTACTTCTGAGGACCTCTCTTCTTTCTAGTAGATGGCCATCTTCTTCCTGTGTCTTCACATGCTGCTTCCTCTTTTTCTCCTCCAATCATAGTGGATAGGGCCCACTCAAGTGATTTCACAGAACCTTAATTACCTTTAAAGACCCTATCTACAAATGTAGTCTCATTCTGAATTATTGGCCATTAGAACTTCAGTATGTGATTGGGCGGGGGGAACACAATGCATCCCATACCAGTAGTGTTTAATTTTTGTATAGTAGAACCTCCATAGTTGACTACTTCCCTGCACTGACCACCATCTTAAGTTAACCTAATTTTCATAGACTGGACATGCACCACATCTATGTATCAGTACACCAGGCCTAGTTCCTTATGTTGGCCACCTCTGTATGTTGACCAGTTTCTTACAAGTCTCATGTGTGGTCCACTTACAGAGATTCTACCACATTTTCATTTTATATCCCACAATTTTGTTAACCCCATTACAACCGCTAATCTGTATGTATACAGCTTTTATTTGCAGGTATATAATCTGCAAATAAAAATCAGTATTTTTCTCATGCTTATCAATTTGTATACCTTTTATTTCCTTTTTTGTGCCTTTCTGTGTACTCACTGAGACCTCTGGTAGTAACTGGCAACTTTGTCTTATTCCTAATATTACAGAGAATACCTTCAGTGTGTTACATAATTTAATGTTAACTGTGGAGTCTTTTGTTGTTATCCTTTATCATGTTATGACAGTTCCTTTCTCTTCTCCGTTCAAAAATTTTTAATCATGAATGGAGATTTTGTTTTTCTGAGATGATCATATCATTTTACTCTTTCAATACACGTACATATTGTGTTACATTAACCTGTTCTCTATAGGTAAACTGAACTCGGCCTGCCTAGGATAAACGTGGTGTGTTGGATTTTATATCACTTGCTGGATTTGATTTGCTGTTTTGTTCAGATTTTCACATTCATGTTTCAGTGACATTGGCTTATATTTTTCTTTCTTGTATTGTCCTACTCAGACTCTGATATCAGGACTACGCAAGCCTCATAAAATATGTTGGGCAGTCTTCCCACTTTGTCTTTTCTCTAGAAATTACTGTCAGATTGGAATTAAATGTTCATTGTGAATATTTAGGAGAACTCATAAAGCCTTTTGGACAAGTGATTTTCTTTATCACAAGATTTCCAACAACCTATTGAACTTCTTTAACAATTATAATAGTATTCCAATTTTTTTCTATTCTGTTGATAAATTAAACTTCTAGAAATTTATCCATTTCTTTTGAGTTTTAAAAATACTTTTCAAGTTTTTCATAATGTCATATCTTGGTTTTTTTTTTTTTTTTTTGCAGTTTTTGGCTGGGGCTGGATTTGAACCTGCCACCTCTGGCATATGGGGCTGGTGCCCTACTCACTGAGCCACAGGCACTGCCTCTCATCTTGTTTTTAACTTCTGAATCACCTTTATTTTTGTGACCTTTGCCAATTCTGATACTCTGGATATTTTCTCTTTTTTCCTCAAACAATATTTCTAGAAAATTGCCAGCATAGTATTTCAGAGAACTGACTTAGAACACTTTTTGTGCTGTCTGGTGTGTGTGTGTGTTTTGTTTTGTTTTTTTGTTTTTTCAGTGAGTTTCAAGCTGTCATCCTGGGTAGAGTGCCGTGGCATTATCATAGCTCACAGCAACCTCCCACTCTTGGGCTCAGGCGATCCTCTAGCCTCAGTTTTTTCTATTTTTAGTAATGACGAGGTCTGGCTTTTTGTTCAGGCTAGTCTCGAACTTGTGAGCTCAAGCACTCCACCCGCCTTGGCCTCCTAGAGTGCTGGGATTATAGGCGTGAGCCACAGAGCCTGGCTTTTTATTTATTTTATTTTATTTTTTATTTTGTTGAGACAGAGTCTCACTTTATCACCCTTGGTAGAGTGCCATGGCATCATAGCTCATAGCAACCTCAAATTCTTGGGTTCAAGTGATTCTCTTGCCTCAGCCTCTTGAATAGATGCCCGCCACAACGCCCGGCTACAATAATGCCCGGCTATTTTTAGGGACGGGTATCACTCTTGCTCAGGCTGGTCTCAAACCGGTGAGCTCATACAATCCACCCACCTTGGCCTCCCATAGTGCTAGGATTACAGGCCACTGTGCCTGGCCTGGTGTGTTTATTTTCCATTTCCTTTATTTTTGCTGGTTATTATTTCTACATCTCTTAGGTTTATGCTTTTTAAAAAAGGTTTAGATTGCTCATTAATTTTCAGTCTTTCTAATATTCCAAGGTATTAATTTTCTTAAAAGTACTGCTCAAGTTGGATCTTTTAAATTTAGTTAAGGTGTTTTGTGGTTCTCTTTGGTATCAGTATTACGAAATTTTTGTCTTAATATCCAAATGTATGGTATTTTTCTACTTATCTTTGTTGCTATTGATGTCTCACTTAATTGCAATGTGGTGAAAGGGTAAATCATAGTCTTTTATGACATCCTTTGACATTTGTTAAGCCTAGTATTATGTGGTGAAAGTTATATTCACCAACCACTAGGTACAATAGTCAGCACATGCCCATTAACTGAACAGTGTTGCTCTACACAGTGTTTATCCTATCTGTCTTTACTGCCGATGGAAAACTATTACAAGGTAAATGATCTTAAGATAATGGAAAGTTATTTGTCTTCTTCTTTTTTTTTTTTTTTGTCTTTTTTTATATAGAGTGGTGAGGCTGAACGGCAATATAAAGGAACCATAGACTGCTTTGTGAAGATATACCAACATGAGGGAATCAGTGCATTTTTTCGTGGTGCCTTCTCCAATATCCTTCGTGGTACAGGGGGTGCTTTGGTGTTGGTATTGTATGATAAAATTAAAGAATTCCTTAATATTGATATTAGAGGTAGTTCATCAGGAGATTAAAAATGCATATATTTAACTTGTTAAACATACAAATTACACAGCTGCCATTTATGTACATTTTGATAGTGTATTATAACTGTATTTTGTTAAAGTGATAATTCTGCAATAAACCATAGGCTTTTTTCAAAGATTTAAATGCTAAAAAGTGTGGGTTTGTTCCCACTTAGACTGAAACTCATTCTAATGAGACATTTTACTAATTGTATTTTATCTCTATTAGTTTAAATTTTTTTTCTTGACCCTGCTGAGAAATAAATTCTTACTTTTATGATGAAAAATTAAAATTTATGATGCTGAAATCTAAGAAATGAAAAATATTCGTTTAACTTGCCATTTAATGTGCCTGTTTTCCCATCTTTTAAAATCATATGGTATGACAGATTTCTTTAAAACTTATTAAGAGATGTCATCATTCTATCTATAGGCATAAATAAGCTTTCTTCTACATCTTTTTTAAGATAGCTCAAATATTACTGTGTATAATATTTACAATATCATATATAGCTTTAGATAGCATAGATTATAGATCTGATCATTAAAAATTTGATAATGACTAATGACACTAAAATTTATTGGAAAATAAAAGATATAAATGATTTATCTGTTAAGAATATCTTTAAAATATCTTGGAACAAAAAATATCCTCTTGAGACATAGTTTGTGTACTCCGTATTAATAATAAAGGAAGTTTGAAACTGTTTCACTGACTCTAATTTTATTAGTAAGCCAAGAATAACAGAATTTTTGTCAGAAGTAAGAACTAACTTAACGACAGGTATTTCCCAATAAAGACATATAAATACCATTTCCAAGATTTTGTACCAGGGTTTGTCTTGTTTCTCAGAGATGTTGTAGAAGACAGTATATTTGAAATCCCCACGATTTTAAAGTTTTAGTGGATAAAGGAATGTTAAACTAATGAGGACATTACTCATGTCCTCATAATGAGGACTAATGAGGACAAACTAGCTTTTAAAGGAATGTTAAACTAATGAGGATAAACCAGCTTAGAAAGATTTTGTGAGGCTGTGAGTGGGCAAAATGGGATAGGTGAATATTCTAGTATACATGGGCAAAGTATATTCAAGAAAAATAATCCAGACTATACCTTTTAATATATTGAAATTATCACTCAAGGGAATTAACTCTTGAAAACTCTCTCAACATGATTTCTTGCAGCAGTCAATGTAACACAGAAGTTATAGAAACAAAATAGAAAATATTTTCTTTTACACTGTCAGATGGTTCAAAAAAATACCATTAAAACAACCAAATATTAAGACAGAAGAAAAACAAAACAAACAAAGAAAAACAAATATTGTCCAGGAACAATGGCTCATACCTATAATCCTACTACTTTAGGAGGCTGAGGCAGGAGGATCCCTGAAGCCAGGAGTTTGAGGATGATGCAGTGAGCTATAATTGCCCCCCTGCACTTAATCCATGGCAACAGAGCAAGACTCTGTCTCTGACAAGTAAATAAATAAATAACAACCAAATATCAGGGATAGTTTCCCATATGAAGATTAAGATGATATAAAAGTTTTCAAGAAACATGTTTAGAGGAAAGAAGTTGTTAAAATTCCGAATGGCTGAGATAGAAAACAAACAGGAATTTAATCACAAAATTGCTAGTCTAACATCCTATCCTGTGAAGCCTGAAGGATGAGTATATTTAGAACAAAAGAAAGTAAAATATTAATTAAATGTAAATTCAAAGGAGCTACCTATGAATTCAAAGAGACACCTTTGTTCTTCTAGCAAAGGGGCCAGTTCACTTTATATATGCTCCCTAGCTCATTTCTTCTGTACCTTTAGATTCAGATACAATCTATATGCCACTGACACTCAAATTTCTCTCTAGCCTGGCTCATATTCCTCTGGGTTTCCAATTGTATATTTCTGTCTCTTGTACCTTTTTCCTCAATAGGTATCAGAAGCTTTTCTAACCCAACATTTCTAAAACCTAATTTATCATCTTACTTCACAGACTTGCCTCTCTTTTCTTAACCTTTACCTTGACTTCATACCTCTTTATGTAGTCACCCACACTTCTACCCCAATTCATATAGCAAATAGATCACCAACTCTTGTAAATTCTACCTCTGTAAAATTTCCTTATTTTCTTTTCTTTCCATTTTAATTATCCTTGCTTTAATTTAGAAATCATCATCATTCCTGCAAGCTATTTTAATAAATTTCCTCAGAGCAAAGGCTAAGCTGTTCTAACAAAAAGACTGAAAAATATAGTCGTTTAAATAAGTGTTTCTTTTATATATAGGTGAGCAGTCTAAGCTAGCAGGGTGTGCCTGTTCCATGAACTCCTTTATAGACTTACCGTCCTTTAGTCATTTTGCTCTTTTCCTCCAGAGTAGGGATTTGTAAACATTTTTGTGTCATAGACACCTTTGTAAATCTAGTAAAGCCTATAATAAAGCCAGTAATAAACAATTTTGACATATGGTTATTAGAAATACAAATTTATGATGTGGCAATATGTGTGGCTTTGTTTTTTTTTTTTTTTTTGAGACAGAGCCTCAAGCTGTCACCCTGGATAGAGTGCTGTGGCATCACAGCTCACAGCAACCTCTAATTCCTGGGCTCAAACGAGTCTCTTGCCTCCACCTCCCAAGGAGCTGGGACTACAGGCACCTGCCACAACGCCCGGCCATTTTTTGGTTGCAGCCAACATTGTTGTTTGGCGGGCCCAGGCTGGATTCGAACCCTCCAGCTCAGGTGTACATGGCTGGCGCCTTAGCCAATATGTGTGGGTTTTAACACATATTAACAGCCTAATATTTACTTGTAGTTTCAAGGAAATAATGACTGTTCCTTGTTTAGAGATACATCACTTCCTTGAAACCAGTAAATATTAGTAATGTATTTTTATTAGTAATATAGTAAAATACAGTATATATGAAAATACCTGATTTTTATTGCTGGGGGAAAAATCACAGATATGGTAAATACTATGCTGATTTATGGCTGTATTCATAACTGAAGGAAAATGTTAAGTTTCAGTTAAGGGTTAGTTTAAGACACCCCCTCTTAGGAATCTGGGAAGCCCACCTAAAGAACCCCTATCCTAGAACTTTATACTCATCTATACAGTCAAAGCTATGTCTCTGGCTCATCTCTGCCCCTATGACAGAGAATGGTAATGATAAATCAGGGCTGGTAGAAGGGATATTAATCAGGTGGAGTGAAAATTGCACATGTAATATATGCATATTGGTGAGACTTTACTCACATAGCCATACATAGCTAAAATGAAGGTAGAAACTAAAGTCTGTAGTTGGGCAGAAGTGTACAAGACAAAATAATAGATCCTGAGAGATAACTGGCAGTCTGTATCAGCCTCCTAACTGAACCTTTTTTTGTCCATTCTCACCTTATTCTAACTCTGATCCATCACGGCTACCAGCATATTATTTAAACTCCAATATGGTCATGTTTCATCCTAAACTATTTCAATGCCTCTAAAGGCCTTATAGCAGTACTTTATAAGTCATCCAGACGGGAAGAAGTTGTGGGGGGAGGGCAGTTTGTGTAAGTAATTCAGTAATCCATATGCTAAAATTGAAAACTGAATTTTAAAATGAGATATGTATGTGTATATATGTAATTTTTGTTTATGTACAGGCTTTGGGGATTAGAAAAATAGATATATATTGAAGTTCTATTGAATTCATGGTGTAGTATGTGAATATTATTATCTCGATCAACTAAAAAAAGTTACTTCAGGGCATAATTTTTTTATATTTAATGAGGTCCTCATTCTCATAAAGGTAATTGCTGACCTACAGAATAGAAATTGCTTAGCATGACCTACAATACCCTTAATGAACTAACCCTAGACTTCAGCCGAATGTTGTAACTGTCCTAAGCATTGCAGGTATACCAGTAACTCTAATTCTCCAAATACACTATGTTCTTTGATGCCTCTATGCCATTGCACCTTATCTTCTGTATATCATTTATTTTCTTTGTACCTTCTCTACCCTTTGCCCACTAGTTTCTTCATTCTTCCTATCTATATGGAAAATCACTTATTTTCTTAAAGCATAGTGCTAAAGTCTCCTCTGAGAAGACCTTGCTGTCTCAAATGATTCCTCTCCTCAAAGGGGTATCCCATTTCTGATCTTTCAAACACAGAAGCTTCTAGGTTTTCTATACCGATTTCTACTGTAGCAATTATTATAGAGTAAGTTTCCTACTTATTTTAGCAACTATGTATTATGGCTTTAAATAGTATGAAGCACACAAAAACAAATACGTTCTCTATACTCACAATCTAGTAAAGGTCATCATCTATAGTTCATAATCTAGTAAAATGGATAACACAAGTTAATAGTGCTAAAAATATGTACTACTATACATAGTATGTGAAAAACACATAAGAGAGATACAAAGTGCTAGTAAAGGAAGGAAAGAGTCGAATTAAGGCCACTCATAGGAGGTTTCATGAGACTTTAAACAGTCTTAAATAATACTGGAGATTTTAAACTTGTAAAATTGGAGCAGTATTCCAGAGAAAGATACTGGCACAAAAACCTGGAGAAATAGTCATTTGGACAAGTGGACTGGCCGAAACACAACGTTAGATGTAAAAAAAAAGTGGTAAGAAAGAGAGTTGGAAAGTAGATCAGGGGCCATCTTAGTCCTTTTTGTGCTGCTATAACAGAGTATCTGAGCCTGGGTAATTTATAAAGAAGAAAAATTTCTTTCTCATAGTTTATGACAAAGGCTGGAAGTCCAAGAACAAGGCATCAGCATTTGGTATCTGATAAGGGTGCATCCTCTGGAGGAGTGGAAAGTTGTGTTCTCACACGGCTGAGAAACTGAAAGCATGCTAACTGAGCCTCTGTGAAGCCTGTTGTAAATAAGGGCCTTAATCCTATCAACTAGGAAGGAGCCCTCATGGGCTAATCACCTCTTAAAGCCATCTAAATCTACCTCTTAATACCATCATATATGGGCAATATGTAAATTTTGGAGAGAACACATTCAAACCATAGCAGGGGTCAAACTGTGAAGGGCTTTTAATGCTAGAAACCATTGCTGATTTTTTGATCAGGTGAATAACAAAGTCAAACAATGCTTCAGGAAGATAGCTTGTTACTGTAATTGAAGATAGTCTGAAGGCAGAGAGGCCAGATTGCAGATTAAGGACTAATCCAGTTGAAATAGAGATTCTGGGTCATCAAATATTCATCACAAGTATATATGCTAAATATCTAGAAATATAGTAGGTACATGATGCTGACACAGATGCCCCTCCTCCATAAACTCATGAACATCCTGGATAAAATATATCCAAAGGTTGTTCCGTTTTTCTTTTTAATAAGAAAGAAAATACCACGTTAGAAACAAAGAAAGTACACAAGGTCAGGAGAGAAACTGTGAGCCAGCATCAGAGTAGTCCCCAATTGGAGAAATAATTATTCTGTTACTTAATCAGATTCAGCCCACTGTTCATTTGTCCCATGATAAATGTACAGTGCTTCACAACTTAATGGAATCTCAAAAAAGAAAACAATGGGTGTGTGAGTGAGACTGGTAAATTCTACACTGTGGAAACTTCCCCCTCTTTTTTATTAGAAACTTAATGTATTAACCGCACTAGAAAAAAATTTTTTTATAAACCTGAGACCTGGTAAAGTAGGGAGTTGAAACTGAAGCACACCATTCCTGTCAACCACACTAACTGTCCAATAAAGCTAATAATTTGAAAGGAATGTTTTATTTAAGAACAAAGATTAGAAAAGTAGACAACAAATTATAGTAGACAAGGAGAATTGCCAACAGCCCCAAGGGTGAGTGGGGGAAAAACGTGTGAGATATTAAAACCTTCAAATTTGTACCACAACAATATATAGAACTTAAATCTTAATACTATCTGTATGGTACATAAACTCTTAAGTTAAAACCTTAAAACTGTTCTAGGACCAGTGAAATTCCCTCAGAGCTCTGACAAAAATACAAAACCTCACTGGGGCACTTCTTTGATCCAGGTCACAGAAAAAGCCTTCAATGAAGATGAATTAATGATCAAAACATCATCATCCTTAATCATCAGAGAAATGCAAATCAAAACCACTTTGAGATATCATCTAACTCCAGTAAGATTAGCCCATATCATAAAATCTCAAAACTACAGATGTTGGCATGGATGCAGAGAGAAGGGAACGCTTCTACACTGCTGGTGGGAATGCAAGCTAATACGACCTTTTTGGAAAGAAGTTTGGAGAACACTCAAGGAAGTAAAAGTAGACCTACCGTTTGATCCTGCAATTCCTCTACTAGGTATGTACCCAGATGATCAAAAATTATTTTACAACAAAGACATTTGCATCAGAATGTTTATTGCCGCCCAATTCATAATAGAATTCATAATAGCCAAGACATGGAAACAGCCCTGGTGCCCATTTACCCATGAATGGATTAACAAATTGTGGTATATGTACACCATGGAATACTATGCAGCCATAAAAAAGGGTAAAGACTTCACATCTTTTATGTTCCCTGGATGGAGCTGGAACATATTCTTCTTAGTAAAGTATCTCAAGAATGGAAAAAAAGTATCCAATGTACTCAATACTACTATGAAATCAATATATAATCACCCACACATTTATATGATTGGCAAAACATAACTATAGTCTAGAAAGTAGAAGGGAAGAAGAGAGAGAGGGGAGAGAAGGGGGGATATGGGAAGAGGGAGGGTATTTGGGGAGACCTCACCTAATGTGCATGATGCAATGGTACATTTCAAAACTAAGAAATTAATATAATCATGATGAAATATAAGAAAGAAATGTAATCATGAGGGATGTTACTTAGTTCAATGTAAGCATTTTACATTGTATATCAAAGCAGTACACTGAACCTCATAAATGCATCAATATACAAAGTTATGATTTAATTAAAAACTCAAAAAAATGATCAAAACAGTACAAATCCTATAAGGAAACAAAACACTATGTTGCAGATTTGGT
Organism: Perodicticus potto; assembly: GCA_963574655.1. Lineage (NCBI taxonomy): Eukaryota > Metazoa > Chordata > Mammalia > Primates > Lorisidae > Perodicticus > Perodicticus potto. Next base: position 25,798 of record CAUYRH010091066.1, read on the forward strand.
GGATACAACAAACAGAATGAGCCCCCAGAGAACTAAAAATTGTGATAGAATACAAAAGACTGAAAAGTAGAATGAGCCAGGCTTAGTGGCTCATGCCTGTATTCCCAGCATTTGGGAGGCTGAGGTGGGTGGATTGCCTGAGCTCACAGGTTCGAGACCAGCCTGAGCCAGAGCGAGATCCTATCTCTAAAAAACAGCTAGGCGTTGTGGCAGGTGCCTGTAGTCTCAGCTACTTGGGAGGCTGAGGCAAGAGAATCACTTGAACCCAAGAGTTTGAGGTTGCTGTGAGCTAAGACGCCATGGCACTCTACCAAGTGTGGCCAAGTGAGACTCTATATATCAAAAAATAATAATATTAAAATAAAAGATTGTTTAAAATGATTAATAGATTCTTTTAAAAGGAAGAAAGATAAAAAATAGTGTAGTATGAAATAATTAGCAAGTTTAAAAAAAGAGGATATAGAAGCCTCAGAGTCAAAGCACTCTATAATGTCTCATTTGAAAATGTGAATGCTACTTTCTTGGCATTATTATTACTAATATTGCTTAATATTTCAATGCAGTAATCGTCTCTTTTCCTTTGTGAATGTATTTATCGTCATTCTTCACATGGTTTTTGTTTCTAGTCCTTAAACATTGGTATTGTTATTAAATTTTAAGCCTTTTAAATTCTGTGAAGGCAAAAAGTGGAAACCTAATTAACACATGTGTATGTAAAAATTTTAAAAAAAGAACATATAGAAATGGTAAGTTGAGTAAAGTTAAAGACATGACAAAATAAAAGAGGGACTTAGAATCAAAGAGGTTTGAATGACAAAACCTCACATATTTTAATAGGAGATCCAAAAGAAACTAAGAAGAAGAGCTAAGAGACAATAAAAGAATAATGTCTGATACTTTTCCAGAACCTCAAAAAGCTCTGAATGAATAAATACAAGTAAATCCACAATTGAACACATCACAAGGAAATTGCAAAATATCAAAAAACAAGACAAACTCAGGACTTTAAAAACAATATTTAGGCTTATCAATAATGGATTCCAAAAGATATGGGAAAATACTACCAATCGAAATTCTACACTCTGCTAAACTATCATTCAAAAGTTAGGTAAAGGTGGGTGCTGTGGCTTACACCTGTAATCTTAGCTCTCTGGAAGGCCAGCAGGTGAATCAGCTGAGCTTAGGAGTTGGAGACCAGCCTGAGCAAGAGACACTGTCCCTACTAAAAGTAGAACAACTACCTGGGGATTGGTGAGTGCCTGTAGTCCCAGCTACTCTGGAGGTTGAGACAAGAGGATCACCAGAGCCCAAGAGTTTGAGGTTCCTGTGAGCTATGATGACACAGCAGTCTACTCAGGGCAACAGAGTGAGGCTCTGTCTCAAAAAGATAAAAAGTAAAATGAAGATTTTCAGACAAAAACAAAAATTAGTTTACAATTCAGAGACCTTTGCTGAATATACTGAAAGAAAACTGAACCCAGAACTGGTAAACAGGTAAACCTAGATGAATAATGGCTGTAAAAGGAAAATTTTAGTAGGAAAAGTAACTGGAGAATTTAGGAATAATTGTTCCTCTTTGGAGCCTCTATCTCCTTGATTGTAGTCTCTTCCTCCTTGATACAAGTTTTATAGGGGAAGGCCTCAGGGAAGCATTAGTGGATATTTCTCTGAGTAGGTAGGCAAGTCAATTCTGCAATTATCACAAGCCCATAGGCACCTAAGTAGTTTCTCTAATATCAGTTTTATCAATAAAAAGCTGATATTTTTATTCCTGTTGCCTACTCTTCTATCTCAATTCTTTGAAAACTCATGTTGGAATATAGTTAAAATGGTATCTAAAAGGAAATCTATGCCTTCAACTGTATGTATTAGAAAAAAGATTAAAAATTAATGATCTAGGTGTTCAACTCAGGAGATTAGAAAAATAATAAACAATGTAATGTAGAAGGAGATAATAACAGATGAAATAAAGACTTAATAAAGAAGTTAAGAAAACCAAAAGCTGGTTCTTTTAACAAACCAGTAATAATAAGAACCAAGAAAAAGAAGAGACTAAAATAAACTATATTTTAAAAATGAAAAAGATGGACATATAGCTACAGAAGAGATTTTTTTAATCAAATGAATAATCAACTTTTTGCCAACAAGTGATAACCTAGATGAAATGTGAGTTTTCAATAAAATCATAAATAACCAGTATTGATTCAAGAATAAAGAGAACATTATAATTACTAAAGAAATGTAATCCCTGGTCATAAATCCACTCATAACCTCCAGACCAAAATAGTTTACAGGCTTGTGTTATCAATACATTGTCAAAAGACAGGAAACCCCATGGCTGCTTCTATGAGACTAGTATATAATCTTGATGCCAACAAAAAGAGTAAAGAAAGGAAAATTAAAGACTAGTCTCACTTATGAAAATAGATGCAAATATCCTACATAAAATAATCACAAGGCAAATCCAGTGTATCAAAAAAAAAAAAAAATTCTAGAACTATCATGACCAAGCTGGTTTATCCCAGTGATACAAGGATATTAGAAAAATATATTAACATTCACTGCATTAACAGATTAGAGAGAGCAAAAAGATCGTTTCATTAGATGATGAACATTTGTTAAGTTTCATTATACACTTGAAAGAAAATCTTAGGAAACTAGGGAAAGAAGATAACTTTCTTACATAGAACTAATGTTAGGGACAAGACAGGGATGCTCATCACTACTGCTTATGTTTAACATTTTACTGGAGAGCTTACTGTAACATAATTGAGGAAAAAAAGCAAGAAATAGATTTAAAAATGAAAAAACTTACTTTGCAGGTATGTGGTTCTATACACAGAAAATCCAAAAAAGTTTATAGATACTAGAATTTATAAGAGCACAGCAGAGTTGCTGGATACCTGATCAACATACATAAATCAGTATCATTCCAGTATTGTAACAGCTGCTACGCGTAAGTAGCATTTGTTGACCTTTTGGTGCCAGGCACTGATGCTGTGCTTACATTATTTAATCATAAAAACAGACCAGTAGGTATATTTGTCTTCATTTTAACAGATTGAATCTGGGGCTTGGATAAAGTAACTTGCCAAAGGTTCTTTCAGGTATGTTAGGCGAGCCTAGGATTATAACCTAAGTCTATGTACTCCTTTCCTCCCGGTAATAAGGAATGTGATAACACCACCTTGCTGCTGGACTCAATTGTTTTTCACTCTTATATTTTAAGTGATTTTTAACAGAAAAAAAATTATTCTTACATCTTGAAATTTTGCAGACAGCATGGACCCAGATAAATTAATTGCCATAGGAGGGTTTCAGAATATTATAGAATACATCTAGAAGATGGTGAGTCCAAAAGGATGTCTGAAAGAGGCGTCCAGGGAGAAGCGGGTGGGAGCCACTGGCCTCCCTGGGTAGGGGTCCCGGGTTCTGTTGTGGGTGGCAGTACCCAATCTGGGAGCTGCTTACGCAGTGCCTGCCGGGAAGTCTAGCCTGGCACCTCCGAGGGCGGGACCAGCGGCGTGTTCCACGGCGCCTGTGCGCTCATGGAACGCGGGAGGCGTGATTCTCTAATGCGGACACCCCGCAGTCGAAGCTGTAGGGCACCATCCCGCTTCCTCAGTATTGCCCTTGAAGATGGGTTTCCTGTTCTTCGTAACAGCAGGAGCGATAGCCACGCTTGCTGCTGCTGCTGTAGCAGCATTATTAATAGTAAAACGCTTGAATTCTTTAAAGATTTGGTCGATTAGGGACAATAAGAATACTAAACCTAGGAAAAAACCCAAGCTAACTTTTCCGTTACCAACTGATACGGAAGAGGAAACACACAAAGAATTGAACCAGGAGGAACAGGGAATAAGCAAAGAATTGGATGAGAAGGAACAAGAAACACACGAAGCAGTCAACAAAAAGAAACAAGACAGCCACATTTTGTAAGTGTAAAATATAAATAGGTCAAATTGCAGATAGGCAACAGATGCCAATAAAATGGAGCGGGAAGGCGCTGGACCACACCAGGCTAGTTTTCTGAGGACCACAGGGAAGGCCGGTGTCGAAACTGGGTTTCGGAAGTAAGGGTTAGTGGGGGAGACTGCCTCCTTTAGAGGGGAGGGAAGGGGAGTCATCAGTGTGCTCCTGGTTGGGGGTTTCTACTAGATTGCAAGGGATGTGCTCTTGTTTCTTGACAGAAATTTGACATCCGTTATTTCATACTCTAGTGCAAAAAACCAACAATCCTAACCCTAGATTTTGTTCATTCTGCTTTCTCACAATAGACTAGCTCGTGAAGTATTGGGGACCCCGCTCCGCGTCCCGGGGGCGGAGCGGGCGGGCTCCGCACAATGGGCGCCACCTCACAGACCGGCGCGGCAGCGGGGAGCCCCGAGCCACACCGCGGAGCGCGCGGGCCCCTCGGGGCGGCGAGGCCGGCGGGTGGGTGCAGGGGTTGCGGGCCGGCCCCCTCGGAGGGAAGGGGCCAGGGGCGCCCGCCTTCGGGCAGGCCGCAGCAGTATCCTGCCGCCGTGACAGGCGCGCCCTAGATGTACAAACAACCCCAAAGGGTGCCCCCAACACGTTTGCAAACGGCGGTCAGCCGGCCCAAGCCCAGGGCGTCCGGCTGCCGCGAGGTGGCAAGCGAGCTTAACTCCGCTTCCCCTCCTCCCAACCTCCCCCATTCTCCCCGCCCGCCTTCCCCTCCCTTCCTCTCTCCCTCGGCTAGCTCAGCAGCCTCCATCTTCCAGATCTTTCTCGAACCCACAGCTACTCGGGCGGCCGTTGCCCGAGTGCTGACGGAAGCCGCCGAAGCCGAGGCCGGGAGCTGCCTCGGGCGGGGAGGGGAGGGTCTCGAGCCACCCTGGCGGCCGAGCGCGCAGGCGCAGACCGCTGTAACTGCCCGTTAGAGGCGGCCGAACCGCAGTGGAGAGAGACCGCGGTGGCGGGACACGGCGCAGGCTGCGGCGAGGACGGCCAGTGCTCTCCGCGGTTGCCCGACGTTCTGCCCTAGATATTGTGCAGAGTGACTGGGGAGTCATTTCTCCTTTGCTTCTCGTAGGAGTCGCAATCCCAGCAACAGTAACTCAGCAAAGGACGCGGTCCCGGCAGCCGAGGCTTCAGTATCAGGACCCCGACCTTTTCGCGGCGGGATGTCTGTGGTTGGCATTGACCTCGGCTTTCTCAACTGCTACATCGCAGTAGCGAGGAGTGGCGGCATTGAGACCATCGCCAACGAGTACAGCGACAGGTGTACCCCGTAAGTGCCTTTTCTGGTCAAAACCTGGACCCTAAGAAACATTTTCTTCCCTCCTTACATTTTTCCTGCCTGCTCGAATTTCCCTTCTGATGCGCGCCGAACCCCGAGACGGCAGGTGCAGTCAGCCAGCTGCAATCCCTAGAGACGGCGGGGTGGCGGCCCGGCTGGCGGTCGGACCTCCTTGCCCTACAAATCTCCTTTTCATTGAACTACGAGGGACTTACCTAGTTTGTACATCTCTCTTTTCTGAACCTACACACACCTTCGTCCCCACGCCCCCGCCCCCGCCCCTATAGCCTCTGTTTTGGGGTTGCGGGGAAGGGGTTGGTGTGGCAACGCCTTGGCGTCCGGATCATCGGAGAGAGATCTCCGGTTGCCTCTCCGGGGCTTTGCGTGGGGTCACCGGCCGCAGGCAAGCTGAGTGAAGAGTTTGCCGTCCTGCTCGTCTCCTTTCCCCATCTCTGTGGGTGCAAGTTTCCTCTCAAAAAGGAAGTCAGAGCTTATATTTTATTTATCAGAAGAATTGCACATTCATCTGTTTTGAAAGACCTTTTTTTTTTTAAGGATGGGGAAAGTGAGGTGCGTGCCCCAATGTCCTTGAGCATTGGAAGTAATTGAAGCGGTCTCCAGGAGTGTAGCCTACTGGTGTATTTTTAGGGAGAGATGCCGGCTTGGGGGTCACGGGCCTTGTGTATTGCCAGTAATGTACGTCAGTTAGTGAAAAGTAAAGCATATTGTAAGAAATACAGTGAATTGTTGAGTTGGAGGCTACTGTCCTGTATGAACATGATTGTGCAGTGATTCTATTATGAGCACTTGATGAAAGACTTAGGAGTGGCGTTATGTCATGGAAACACGTTTCCACATGCTCTGTTGTTTCTCTGGTTTGAGAAGTTTGTTGGCAAAGAATATGATAAAGTAATACGGGCATGTGAAAAACTAGCTCTCTGTTGTAGACTCCTGTTACTGGTAATTTTATGAGGAACCCAACTGTTTATGTACTACGTTTTGTGAGAAAGCAATTAAACGTTATTAACGTGACCTTTCTGACTAATCTCAACCAAAATTAGTATTAAATGGTATTTAAATACCTAAATTACTACAATTCTATAGATAGTTTAAAATATCCAAGGGTATTGAAGAGTACCTTCTGCGGCTCAGCACCGTAGCTCAGTGGTTAGGGCACCAGCCACGTACACGGGGGCTGGTGGGTTCGAACCTGGCCTGGATCTGCTAAAACAACGACAACGACAAAAAAATAGCCGCGTATTGTTTCAGGCGCCTGTAGTCCCAGCTACTTGGGAGGCTGAGGCAAGAGAATCACTTAAGCTCAAGAGGTTGAGGTTGCTGTGAGCTGTGACGCCACTGCATGCCACATAGTGAGACTCTATCAAAAAAAAAGAAGAATACCTTCTGTGATGCAGTCTGTGCTTTAATCTGACCTCCAATTCCTGGACGTTTATACCACCTATTTTAAATGTACACATTCTATTAAAGTTTTGGTTATTTATATCTTAAAATATGGACATAGGTCAGGTAATCCACATAGTACTTTTTGAACTATTGCTTTTACTTTATCTTTTTCTGGCTTTTATGCGCAATGAGAATCTAAAGTGGTCATTGTAAACTATTTATGAATTCATTTCTGCAAGATCTGCTTTCAGCCACAACAAATACAGGCTTCTGCCAATGAAGGACCAGGAAATTCCACTCCTCTTTACAGAGTAGAGGTTAATGGAGACAGTCTTTGCTTTCAGTGACTCTACCTACAGAGAAAAAGTGAAAAGTCTAGTGACCATTCTAGTCGTTAAAGCCTTATCCTAAGAGATAACAACTAGAACTGTAAGAAAGATCTATTTCCAGGCTCCAAAATCTTGTTAGCAGTGAGTACCATGACTGTCTTAAGAGCCTGGCCAGACTAACACAGTTCTTTAAAATTAGGCTTCTGGAGTCATCTTAGAAGTCTCTCTCTTTGTTATCATTCTTAGGCATGTAGGCATATTTGCTGATTCTTTGTGGCTGAGATTTCATGTGGTGTTTCTGATTTGTGTGGAAGAAAGTAGTAATATCTAGATTTAATGATCTTAATCCAAACTAGAATGTTCCTAAAGTGGAAGGATCATATTCTTACTTGGCTTGCGTTAGCAATCTTCTCTTCATGGCTGTGCACTCATTTACCTCAGAGTATTATCTTTTGTTGTTACTGAGCGGTCTTTCTGATAGTTTGGTGCTTTTGTGTGGTGTATTTGCTTTAGGGTACAATTATTGAGGGAAAACATAGCCCTTTCTGGTTCCAAGACATTATCCATTTGTTGACTGCCTATTATGCAGAAAGCGTTTAAACTATTGGAGAACCCTAAACTTTTTTAATATACCACTGTATTTAGTAATCCATATAAACTAGCTTTGCAAAATATATTTTACATATTCTAGTTGCTTACATCAAAGTAGTATAATACAGATAATTTTCAAAAATGCAAATATATTCCAAAGGGATCCTGAGAAAAGAGGAAAGAAATGTTCAATTTAGTTAGCTTCAGCAGCCATACTTTTTCACATTTGTTTCATTGTTTAACATAACTTTATTACATATACATGATGGGATCCCTGTTTAAAACAATAAGGACAGTTTAATGGAAAAGAAGTATTATGTTTTGGCCTTTGAGTAAGGGTCTGCAGACTAATAATTTAACCTATTTATTCTCCAGATTTAAAGAAGAATCTGTGGCTTGGTGCTCGTAGCTCAGTGGTTAGGGTGCTGGCTACATGACCTGGGGCTGGTAGGTTTGAACCAGGCCAGGGCCTGCTAAACAAACAAAATAGCCGGGCATTGTGGTGGGTGCCTGTAGTCTCAGCTATTACAGAGGTTGAGGCAAGAGAATCACTTGAGCCCAAGAGTTTGAAGTTACTGTGAGCTGTGATGCCATAGGACTCTACAGAGGGTGACATAGTAAGACTCCGTCTCAAAAAAAAAAAAAAAGAATCGGGAGCGTTTGACTTGCCTGTCATCTCCTGCTTGAGTTGAAGAGGAGGAAAGAAACTTAACGTCGTTCATAAATAGAACAGAGAAAAATAATATTTTTCTGAAAATTTGTTTATCTTTAAAAAGATTATTATATAAGTACTACCTGTTCATAATAGAAAAATACCAGTATTAAAAATTATAATTTCTCCACTAGAAATAAAAATTCCAGATGGTTTTCTGCCTGTGTTTCCATATTCTGTTTGGTAACCTCTTTCTACATAAAAAGTATATTTCTTTTGTAACATCAATTTCAGTGTTTGTGTAATCATTAGGTTAATTTCATCCATCTCTTACTGGACAGTCAGATTTATGATATTTTGTTTTTATAAACAGTTCTATAATTAAACATTTCATCCTTAATCCTTTCAAATAAATTCCTAAAAGAAAAATTACTGAGTGTGCACATTCTCAAGCCCTTGACTATGTTTATATTGTTCAATTAAGTATAAATGTAGAGATTAGAATTTCCATCCCAGGCTTAAGTGTATCAAGGTGGTTAGTTTCCACACATGGGGAAAAAGTACAACCAACAATCCTCATTCAATGTCAAATTAAAGCGTGTTGTCACTTATAATCAGGTTGATAACAAGTGATTGCAATGTGCCAAATGCTGTGCTTGTACTGTCTCATGTATCACAATTTGTGAGTTTGATAATAGCAGCTATCTTTTTTTCCATAAAAAGCGTAAAGCAAATTTAAGTAAATTGGCCAAGAACTAGTAAGCAATTAAATGGATTCTGTTGTAGGCCTCCCCAGAACCCAAATGTCTTTCCAGTATGCATTGCCATAAGGATAATACACAGAGTTAATAAGTATTGTAAAGGGACAAGTTACCTGGCTGAACAGTTACAGTATAAGGACACATCTTTGCTTTGTCATTAATAAACATCTATTTTGGGCTAGTTTCTAAGAAATTCTATTTTTAAATGTTTTAATAATGTTTTTAAGTTAAGGACATGTAAAAAAAATCTTTTGTTTGAAAATTCATAAATACATACATTAGTATAAACATGGAGAAAAACAGTTTGCAAAACTATAAACTATTTACAATGGATAGATATTTCTTGGAGGTAGAATTATGGAGGATGTGCTTTTAATTTATTGTCTATAATGAACATTTTACAATAAGATATGGATTTTTTTACATGAAAATATTCAGCCTTAATATTTAGTTTTCATTTTCTGCCTTCAGTACCTTCCTATTTTTTCACCAGTGCATGAATAATCTGGAAATGTGGGAAAATATTGTTTGTCTCAGATGGATAAGAACTCAATGCATAAAAGTAGAAGTCAGAAACTGATGTATTAAAAATAACATTGGAAAATGCCAGACTCCTAAGGTTAACCATGTGGATGAGTAGGACATTTTTTGGTGATGGTAGTTCGAAAGGAGGAGTTGGCTTTTACATTTTTTTGCTAAATTTTTTATTTAATACATAAATTGGTTTACTTCAGGAGTGTCCAACCTTTTTTCTTTTCTGCAGCATACTGGAAGAATACGATGCCTTGGGCCACACATTAAATACACAAACACTAATGAAAGCTAATGAGCAAAAGAAAAGATTTGTGCATACTCTTCATGATACCCAACACCACAGATTAGCAGAACAGTCCTCAAATAATACCCATGCAGCCTATGGGCCAGCTGCAAGTTGGACACCCCTGATGTTTCACTATAAACTTATACTGACTTTCATTTAAAATATTTTCAATGCTAAAGAAATATACTTTGTCTCACTCAACCACCTCCTAAAGTTTAGCATGTATGTTTCTAGTTAGACAAATATGTGATTATATGTATGTAATTGAGATATTTTTCTATTTTTTTTTAATCAAACATGGAATGACATATTTTTCAGATTGTTTTTTGTTAACTTAAAATATATTGTGGATATCTTTTCAAACTTATGACTCTAATTTGCCTCATTCTTTTTAATACAATAACTGTGCATTATTCCATTAATAGATAAACTGTTACGGATATTTCAAATTATTATTTTGGTTTGAGAAATAAAAATTCAATGAACATCTTTACTTATTTTAATCAAATCTGCAGGAGTGAGTGGAAAGGCAGGTAATATCTTTTGTGAGTTTAACATACCACTTATAGTAATTTTAACGTTTGGTCATTGCAATACAAATTATCGAGCACAGCTGTGTTCTGATAAAGCTTTACAAAAACTAGGTAGCAGGTGGTCATTTGCAAACTTCCGGTCTAGATGATCATGATCAAAGAACTTTAAATTTGTTACTCACTTGTGTTTGAACGGAGTGAGTTTTAGGTAAAATCAGTTTTTCAAATAATATCTAAACTGATAATCTGATAGTTAAACAGTGTGTCTAATGTAGCTAATGTACCTAATTAAATTTTTAAGTATTTTGTCTGCCTATGTAAACCTGAATGTTATTTGTTAATAGTTTCAAATTATGATTAGCAAATTTATTTTACTTATGAATTATATTTACTAAACATTTGAAAACTCTTAAATTATTTCTCTATGTTGTTAAAATGTTTAATCCTTTGGCCATAATGAAAAGTTGTAAGCCATATATTTTTATTAGCTCATGCCTAGAGATGTCAAATTACAACAAAATAAGACCTTTTGAGAACATTTTTTCCCTTTTTTCCTTCTAGGATAGTATTTTTTCCAAATAGTTTGAGTTGAGAAACAACTCCTAGATGTTTTCTTCACTGCAAAACTTCCCACATCCCTTAATTTGAAACTCTCCAAGAAAAGAAGGTTTACCCAAGTTTATTTGAACTTCTAAGGAGCTATGTTTCAGAGAATACTGTTTGGGAAATAATGCATTAGGGCAGTGGTTCTCAACTGGAAGTGATTTTTGCCCCTTCAGGGACATCTGACCACATCTGAATATATTTTTGGTTGTTACAGTTGGGTATAGAAAGGCACTACTGGCATCTAGTAGTTAGAGGTCTGGTATGCTCCTAAACCTACAGTGCGCAGTACGTTCCCAACATAGAATTTTCTGGCCCAAAATGTCAGTAGTACCAAAGTTAAGAAATTCTGCTCTGTGGACACCTTGGCAGCCATGGCTGGAACTAGTTGCTCTCCTGGGATTTTTCTGAATACCTTGGGCTTTTTTTTTTTTTTTAATTGCTGTAACATTTTAGAATATTTTTGAAAGAAAATTGAAGAAAAAAGTTTGAAGGCTTTTAAGTTTGTGAAGTGGGTTTTCTGTGTGTTTAAAACTTGGCATTTCCAAGCCTAGTTAATTTACAAGGTTTTTTTTTTTTTTTTTTTGAGACAGAGCCTCAAGCTGTCACCCTGGGTAGAGTTCTGTGGCATCACAGCTCATAGCAACCTCCAACTCCTGGGCTCAAGCGAGTCTCCTGCCTCCACCTCCCAAGTAGCTGGGACTACAGGCGCCTGCCACAACGCCCGGCCATTGTTTGGTTGCAGCCGTCGTTGTTTGGCAGCCCAGGCTGGATTCGAACCCACCAGCTCAGGTGTACGTGACAGGCGCCTTAGCCTCTTGAGCCACAAGCGCTGAGCCTAATTTACAAGTTTTTTAACTTTAAAAGTTGTCTACTTTTAACTTGAGAGAGTATTTGGCAGTGGTAACTATTTAGTTTTCTTTGTAAAGTGATATATGTGTAAAATGTATTTCAACGAACCTAAAACTTAATAAATGATAATTGAATCTGGATTTTATTTGGCTCTACTGTTCTAACAGTGTAAGAATCAATGTAACAATAAGATTTTTCTGTAAATTCAAGTGATAGTAGCCTAGTATAGAAAAATTAGAAGTATTTAAAAATATGTCCAAATAATAGAGTTGAGAGCAAGGTGGAACATAAGGTGTAGACTGAGAGATGACAAATCCCTGTATTCTCTGAAGGGTGAGTTTTAGGATAGAATGTCAGCATTCCACACAGATGACCATGTTGATATGCACATTTTTACTGAGGCAGAAAATAAGTTGACTTAAGGAGTTATTTATGAGAGATAAGATGTCTGAGCCACAGATTTTCTGCTGTATCTTTATTTTCTTATGTTTTTTCTATGTCTTAGCTAGAGAACAGTAACTTCCATTATTCCCTCCTGGATGTCTCAGAGGTTACTCAAACTTCAACAAGTAGAACTTGTTACTGCCTCTCCCCAAACCTGTCCTCTTGCATTGTTTTCTGTCTCCTTGAATGGCACCATCATTGATCCTCCTGTGCGAAATAGAAACCTAGACATTATTCTTATCACTAGCCTTTTCTTTCTAGTCCAGCACTATCAATGAAATATGTGAACCACATAATTTCAGTGACTACATTAAAAAGGCAAAAAAGAGGTGAGATTAATTTTAATATATTTAACTCAGTATTTCCAAAATATCTCCATATATAATCAGTATTTGAAAATTGAGGTATTTGGCTTTTTTAATACTACATGTTCAAAATCTGGGGCTTATTTTATGCTTACAGTAGGCATATCTTAATTTAGACTAGTCATATTTTATGTGCTAATTATCCACATAATTAGCTAGTGGTGGTAGCTAGTGGCTGCCTTATGGGATAGTGAGAATCTAATCACTAAGTTCTTACCTTCTATATATTTCTTAATTTCTCCTTCTGTCTCAGCTGCCACCATCCTGATACATTATAGATTACTGATAACTTCTTGCTCTCATCTGTTTAACAGTAAGTAGTCAAAGTGATCTTCCAACAAACTCTGTCCCACTTTTATCTCATCATTTTACTCTTTTTTCAAATCTTATCACTTCCTAGTTAAGGCTTTCCTGACCCTCCTCCTCTAGTTCCTACTGTTACCTACTCTTGTAGCACTATGTGCCCCCTCAGTTGTGGCCCTTAGTTTCCTTTCATTTTTATGAGTCTATAGTGTCATAAAATTCAAGAGAACCAAAATCATATCTGTTGTCTTTCTCTCCCTATTACATTCCTACCAACTAACAGAATGTCAGGCCATAAGGTAATTATTCAGCAAACATCTGTTAAATTGACTAAATGAACTTCTTAACTGTTTTTATCTCCTGAAGATCCATTGGTCCCTAACTAAGTGGCTTCTTTGTTCCTTGAAAATCCCTGCTCTCCAATAATGCCTTTCCAGTTTGTATTACATCAGTATGCAGTATGTCTACATTATTCAAAAAGCTTCTAATGGATTCAGAATTATTATCTGACCTTGAATAGTATTTTATCAAACTGCCAAATGATACTGGCCAAATTGTATTCTTACTAATCTCCAAATAAACATTGTCCTTGAAAAGCCATCATTCCTTTCATTAAGTACCTTTTTACTATGTACCAAGGTATGGTTTGGACTAGTGCCATCCAGTAGAACTTTGTTGTTATATATATATATTCTGGTTTTTGTCCATTAACTATAAGACTTGGGGCTTTTGGGCTGAGTACCTGAAATATGACTGGTCCTGAGGAACTGAATTTTTTATTTTAGTTAATTTAAAATTTACTGTCCACATGTGGCTTATGGCTGCCTTGTTGGTTAGTGCACATTAATGAAGTGGGCATGACCTTGCCCTCCTGAAGTTCACATTCTTTTATGGAGATACAGTTAGAAAGTGTGTTGTTAGGGGCAGTGCCTGTGGCTCAAGGAGTAGGGCGTCAGCCCCATATACTGGGGGTGTTGGGTTCAAGCCTCAAAACTGCAAAAAAGAAAAAAAAGAAAAGAAGAAGAAGAAAGTGCATTGTCAGGGGATATACATACTGTGGTGAAAATCTGTGTTGGGGAGGAGCACAAATGTTGTTTATATGAGATGGTTGGGATAGGTGTCTCATAAGCTGACAGTTGAGCAGAAACCTGAAAGAAGTAAGAACATTAAGTCCTATGAGTATATTTAGAAGTCTTCAGGAAGAGGGAACAGTACATACAAAGGTCCTAAGGCAGAAATACACTTGGCAGAGTCTAGAAATAGCAGAAAGACTAGCGTGCCTGGACTGAACTTTGAGAGTAGAGCAGCCAGGAACTGGACCATGATAGATTCTATTAGTCGGTCTCTTAGTGAGACAGGGATCCATTGGAAGGTTTACAGCAGAATAATTAGTCTTCAAGTAAATCATTTTGTCTATTGAGAATAGACTTATACTTGTATACCAGAAATATCCTTATATTTGTATACCACAAATACATATTATGTGCTTTCTCTCTTTATGAGTCTTAATTCACAAGTCAGCTGTGTTATATAGAAATGATTGTTTCTTTTGATAGTATCATTTGTAATCCTATCTATTTGCTAATTTTTTTCGATAGAGTATAAATTCTCCAAGCATAAGGATTGTGGCTTATATGTACACAAAGCCTATAAATATTTATTGAGTGAAAATAGTTTTCCTGTAGTTAGGTTGATTGAATATAGTTTCCTATAGTTAAAATTGAAATCATGGAGGCTGAGCGCGGTAGCTCATGCCTATAATCCTAGCACTCTGGGAAGCTGAGGCGGGCAGATTGCTTGAGCTCAGAGTTCAAGACCAGCCTGAGTTAAGAGTGAGACCCAGGTCTCTAAAAATAGCTAGACTTTGTGATGGGCACCTGTAGTCCCAGCTACTCAGGAGACTGAGGCAAGGTTTGAGGTTGCTGTGAGCTGTGACGCCATGGCACTCAACCCAGGGTTACCAAGTGAGACTCTTATCTCAAAAAAAATAAAATAAAATAACTGAAACCATGGAAACATTTTCTGGAATCATAATATGAAATGAAAAAAATGTTATTTTGTGCTTGCTTTTATATGTACTTTAAAAGTAGTATTATTAAAACAGCAATAATTTATATATAATTTTTTTGTATGCTAGGTATTGTTCAAAGCATTTAACTATATATATCATTTACTCTCTTAATTCTCACCTAAGTCAGATAGGAATGTGAGGCAGTAATGGTCTTGTAATTTTGACAAGAGTAAGTGGCAGAGCCAGGATGTGGATCCAAGCAGCCTATTAAATTGACTAAAAGGATATTTTAACTGTTTGCCTTTTCTGAATATCCACCAGTCAGTACAGTTATTTCTTTTTTAATAGGTTATAGACCAGTAGAATTTGAAAAGAAATTTGGGGACCAACATTATACTGCTAGCTAAGACTTTTTTTTTTAAATTTTAACATTTATTCGGACCACCATTGCATAATTTGGGAAATTTTTCAAGTAAAATTTCAATTTTTATAACCTTTTAAAATAATAAATGGTTATGCTAACCCTTTTAAATTAATTTTTATGAGAAGAAGCACAATAGTACATTAATATAAAAATACTATGGAAACAAACTTTTTTTTTCCCTTTGTTTAGGGCCTGTATATCTTTGGGATCAAGAACTCGGGCTATTGGAAATGCAGCAAAGAGCCAGGTAAATTGATGATGTGGATGTTTTGACTTGTAGGAAGAATTAACTGAATCTTACTAAGTTCCCATGTTAAGTAGTTAAGAATAAAAAAAGAGGCAGGAAAATATGACACATCCTAACATCTTTGTATTTTATTAGATACAATTTGGTTTGGGTTGTATAATTGTCTTGATCTTATTTTTTAAAAATCTTTCTTAGTTGTGAAGTTAGGGTATGCTACCAGGCAACATCAATTTTTCCCTGTGTGGTCTGTCACTTTTCTATGGGGCATATTTTATGTAGAAGACATACTTCAATGACACATAACCAATGTCTTTGTAAAAGAAGGTAGAATAAATAGAGGAACTGATTTCCAGGGTAACTCAATGTGGCTACCACTACTTGACATGGTATCAGTTTAAGTGCTCATTATTTCTAGGGTTCTGAAACACCTATGCATAGACCATTGACTTTAGCATTCCACACTTTAGATTGATTTTCCTTGGACTCTGTTTACCTCCCTGAGCCCAAAAGCCCTTAACAGTTATTTCTTACGTTTGTATATACCTGAGTCTTATTTCTTCCTTATAAAATAATTTTAATGGAGTTTTTTTTCTCATGGCTTTTTAGGAATAATTGACTGATTTATCCAGGAATTTTTGCTTCTGATTTTTATAAAGACTGTCTTTTATAAATTCCCTACATATGAATGTTTTTATTTTATACTTTCACAACTGCACATTAAAAATGCTTAAGTTTATATTTTATATTACGGCAAATCTTCAAATTATATCGTAGATATTCAGAATCTCTAAAGAAAGCTATCTATAAAGTCATTTCTCCTAGGGAGCTAACGAGACCAAAGTGATAATTCACTAACCTGTAGTTTTCATCTCATAATTGAAGATCAAGGTCTCTTTGGCTTTAAAGATTACCAGGAAGTCAGCAACTGGATCCTAATAATATTCCATAGTTTGAACAACATGTTCTAGTTAAATAAAAAGAATTACTCTGCCAAAATACAAGCCATTTACAAATTAAGACACTGTCACTTAGCATGTAGCATGCTAAATGGAAAGAATTTTAATTTACTACCCTAGGAGCAGTTGTCAGCAATGAAAGCAACATATAAGTATAGGAAAAATTTTACAAAGGATTAAATACTGAGAGGAAAACAAAAGCTATACAATAGTTTAAATAAAACATAGTTTAAATAAAAACACAGAAATGCAAGTGGAAGAAAATAAGAAATATCATCTATCCCCCAAATTCCCAAAACAATACATGCTGATAGGGATGTAGAGAGGAAGGAGCACCTGTAAACTGTTGGTAGGACTAGTACGTCCTCTATGGAAAATAGTATGGAAATTCTCCAGAGACCTACCATTTGAACTGTTAGTCCTACTAGTGGGTATTTATTCAAAGCAAAAAAAGTCATTTTATGAAAAAGGCACTTGAACTCAATTGTTTTATCACAGCACAATTCACAATCACACAGATGTGAAATCAACCCAACTACTTGTCAGTTTTCATAAGTGGATTAATAAAATGTGGTATATGTATACTCAGCCATAAAATAAGAATTAATAACTTTTGTAACAATCTGGGTGGAACTACAGATCATTCTCCTAAGTGAAGTATCATAAGAATGGAAAAGCACATACTCACTGTTGTATTGGAACTAACTGATTAGCATTCAGCTTCACAGATGGAACTAAAACTCAACAGATTATAAGTAGGTGGGGGTGAGGTGAGATGAGTGAAATCATGCCTAACAAGAACAACATATACTATGTGAATGTAGGTCACACTTACAACTTTTGACTTAAGCAGTACAAAAGCAGTCTATATAACCAAACATTTGTACCCCTGTAATACTCTGAAGTTTTAAAAGAAAAAAAGAGAATCAAAGATACAGGTTGAATAGCCTTTATTTATTTATTTTTTTAAATTTTTTTTGTTTTTATTTTCAGCTGGCTTTTACTTTTCTTCAGTTTCCTTGTTTTTTTTTTTGTTTGTTTGTTTGTTTTTCCATTGTCCTTCCTTATATGGATGCACGGGCCGGTTGCCTCCCAAGTAGCTGGGATTACAGCCCCTTGCCACAACGCCCGGCAGTGTTCTTTCCTGGTGGTAGAGACGGGGTCTTTTCTCTGGCTCACTCATGCTGGTCTCAAACCGTGAGCACCGGAAATCCACCCGCCTCGGCCTCCCACAGCGCTGGGATTACAGACGTGAGCCACCACGCCCGGCCATATTTATAATGCTTTGGACCAGAAGTATCTGGTTGGATATTCTGATATTCTTAAACAAGTTGACCATCCCAAATCCAGAAATACCAAATATTGAAAATCTGTAGTTTTTGAATACCAACAAAGGAAATCAAATGAAATGCTTATTGGAGTATCAGCTTTTTGAATTTGGGATGCCAAAGCAGAACTATGAGGGAAAGAAAGAAATGGTAGGTAGATTTTTATTGTATTTGAAAAGTTTTAAAGTTTTGTTCTTTCTCTTTTGTTACCATTAACTTTGAATCTTACATTCCTAGAATAGGAAAACTGGGGTCAATAGTTAAGATATACACATTCTCATTGTGTAATTTTACAGTGAGTTGGAAACCAGAAATATGAATAATTACGTGTAATTCTGAATTTGGATATATGTGATAAAGAGAACTTGGTGGTTCTCTTTAGAATAGTATTAGGATACTATTAGAATAGCATTAGAATACTATTAGAATAGCATTTTATCTTGCATTCACTAAATAATTGATAAATGCAAGTGTTTACTGCCAACAGATAGTCACGAATGTAAGAAATACAATTCATGGCTTCAAAAAGCTTCATGGGCGATCATTTGACGATCCCATTGTGCAAACTGAAAGGATCAGGCTTCCCTATGAATTGCAGAAGATGCCTAATGGAAGTACAGGAGTTAAGGTAAGCTTTATATATCTTCAAATTTAAAGAAACCAAGTATGATGATATTGCTGTTTATAATGTGTGATTTAACTTTTTTCCTCTAGATACCAGTACACACATACCAAGAGATAGGCAGTTTCTCTAATAATTTTAGTGAATACCAAGAAATTCTAGTTTAGGCTATCTTTTTAATTCAAATAATGCCTTATTGTCAAGGGAAAAAATATTGTTATTAGAAGAACTGTATATAGGTGAACAGTTTTTAGAGGATAAAGACAGATGTAGAAGAGATCTAAAAATATGTTAATTGCTGTTACTTTTTTTCTAATGTAGAAGAATTAAAGCAATTAATATTAAATATTGGAAGCATAAAAGCAAACTTTTCTTTTAGGTAAGAAATGTATTCTGGATGTTTAATTCCATATTCTGAGACAGTAAGTTATAGATCAGTTAACAAAATCACGTTTGTGTTCATTTTTTGAAAACTGGCAGAATACCTCAAAACATATAGAGTTACTGTATGACCCAGAAATTCTACCCCTCAGTATATACCCATAAGAGTTGAAGGGTATGTCCTTACAAAAACTTATACATGAATGTTCTTAACAACATTATTTCTAATAGCCAAAGTGGAAATAATCCAAGTGTATATCACCTAATAAGTAGATAAAATGTGATATATCTACCCAATGGAATATTACTTTGTCATAAAAAGGAATGAAGTACTAATACATGCTACAACATAAATAAACCTTGAAAACATACTAAGTACATAATACCATATGCTGTATGGTAGCATATGGTATTCTATTTATATAGCATAACCAGGATAGAGCAAATCCATAGAGAAACAAAATAGATTAATAGCTGTTAAAAGTTAAAGAGGATGGAAAATGAGTAGTGATTGTTAGTAAGTACAATGTTTCTTTTTGGGTGATAAATATATTCCAGGATTAGGTATCAGTGGTGAGTGCACAACTTTGGGAATATACTAAAAACAATTGACTTATACATTTCAGAAGGATGAATTGTATGTTGTATGAATTATTTTAAGAAAGCTATATATTCATAACTAATTTTAGGTGTGTTATGGATATATACAGAGGGTGCTAAAAATTAATATACATTTTAAGAGATGTTATCTATGTATTAATTTTAGAAGTTGAATTATAGGAACTATTACTGGTCAAATGTACTTTGACATGCTACACACATCCATTTTAATTGCAATCATACACTTTTTGGGAATGATCAATTTTACTTCCAACAAGATCTCTTAAAATGCATATACATTGGAGTAGGGCACCAGCCCCATGTACAGGAGGTGGTGGATTCAAACCTGGCCCCGGCAAAAAAAAAAAAAAAAAAAGTATGTACGTTTTTGGGAAATCCTGGTACATATTTCCATTTTTCAAAACAAGGTTCTGATGACAGGGTGGATGATAAGTTTGTAGTGAGGACTGTTAACATTAGCTCAGGGAAGACACCATGCGAAGGAAGGAGGAAACAAGGAAACAAATGGTGAGGCCGTATTTTAGGAGAAATTTTCAGGTTGCTAACCGGGAATCTAGGTGGGTTATAATAGCTATAATTGAGATAAATAATATCCTTTAATTTTTTTTTTTTTTTTTTTGAGACAGAGTCTCACTTTGTCTGCCTTGATAGAGTGCTATACCGTCATAACTCACAGCAACCTCAAACTCTTGGACTCAAGTGATCCTCTTGCCCCAGCCTCCCAAGTAGTTGAGATTACAGGCACCCACCACAATGTGCAGGTATTTTTTTAGAGAGGGGGTTTCACTCTTGCTCAGGCTGGTCTTGAACCCGTGAGCTCAGGTAATCCACCCGCCTCATCCTCCCAGAGAGCTAGGATTACAGGCGTGAGCCACTGTACCCAGCCAAGATGTCTTTTAAATTTGATATGCTCTGGTTAGTGACACCTGTAAGAGTATGTTTCTGCTCCAGTTTAAAACTTAAACTACTTATACTTTTATTCTTTAAATTGAAAATTAATGGATCATCCTTGGGAATAGGCTGAGAAAAATAGAATATTTTTAAAGAAAACCAAAACCCAGTTTTTGAGTGATAAAATTTTTATGCATACATAGTGCCAGCAAGATGTTCGAAAAGGCTCAGAAAACGTCAGTCAATCCTGTGTTAAACTAAGTGTCATCATCTTTTTTTTTTTTTTTGAGATAGTCTCACTTTGTCACCTTGTCATCTTGAGTAGCGTATCGTGCCCTCACAGCTCACAGCAACCTCAAACTCTTGGACTTAAGCGATTCTCTTGCCTCAGCCTCCCAAGTAGCTGGGATGACAGGTGCCTCCTACAATACCAGGCTATTTTTTAGAGAAGGGTTCTCACTCTTGCTCAGACTGATCTCGAACTCCTGAGCTCAGGCAGTCCACCTGCCTCAGCCTCCCAGAGTAAAGATTATAGGCATGAGCCACCACACCCGACCCCTGTCTTCATCTTTTGATGAATGAAGTTCTTCAATGGTTAATTCTTCAACATTTTATCCATTAATTTTTTTTTCTTTTTTGTAGAGACGATCTCACTTTATCACCCTCGATAGAGTGCTGTGGCATCACACAGCTCCCAGCAACCTCCAACTCCTGGGCTTGGGCAATTCTCTTGCCTCAGCCTCCCAGGAGCTGGGACTACAGGCGCCTGCCACAACACATGGCTTTTCCTTTGTTGTAGTTTGGCTGGGACTAGGTTTGAACCCGCCACCCTTGGTATATGGGGCCGGTGCCCAACCCACTGACCCACAGGCACTGCCCTCAATTATCCATTAATTATATTTATATTTATTTGAATATACTTTGATGTTTATTTTATCTCACTTTTAATAAATGTTACTATGCCTTAACTGTGTTATTGTGACTTATTGCACTTATAATCAGACAAAAGTCATGGTATTTGATTTGTCTTCTCATTTCAGTGATTTCTCCTACTTTGGTTTAAAGGCAGTAATTTAACTTTATATCATATTTGTTTTTGAACTTACTAGTAAATGGATCTGGAAACAAATTACCAATTTTAGGTTTGATTCAAAGTAAATTTTACTAGAAATACATATTTAGGCCCGATATGGTAGTTCATGTCTCTAATCTCAGCATTGTGGGAGGCAAAGGCAGGAGGATCACTTGAAGTCAGGAGGGCAAGACCAACCTATGCAACATAGCAAAAACGTATCTCTGCAAATAATTTAAAAATTAGCTAGGCATGGTGATGTGCACCTGTAATCCCAGCTACTCAGATTGCTTAAGCAGGAGGATCACCTGGGCCCAGGCATTTGAGGTTGCAGTGAGCTGTGATCATGCCACTGCACTCCAATCCAGGCAACAACAAAAAAAGTATGCATATTTATACACACTAATTTACATAAATACATTGTGCTGCTTGAGAGAGTTATTTGCCAAAGCTCTTCCAAAGGTTAGTGTTAAAGAGTAAAATTATTCACTGAGGATTCAGAGGTAAAAAAATAGTCTTTTCCTTAGTGAATTAAATATACAGCAGAACCTGCATAGTTGATCACCTCTGTACACTGGCCACCTCCTTAAGTTGACGTAATTTTCATAGACTGTACATGTAGTACGTATACCCAACAGTATAGCAGGCCTAGTTCCTTATGTTGACCACTTTTGTATATTGACCCAGTTTGTTAGAGTCCCTTGGGTGGTCAACTTACAGAGGTTCTGCTGTAGTTTTATAAAGTAGGTTCTACGGTAGCTTTGTATTGCCTAAAAGTTTTGTGGTGGGTATAATAAAATATGAATAAAGCACAGGTCCTCCAGTATTCTTTCATTAAGCACTGTACAGTTTCACTTTATGTGCAAAATAATTATGTGCAAAAATAAATTGCAAACTAATCTTAAACCTGTAATTAAGATGAAGCAGTTATTTGGTCTGAAAGTTTTTTATAACTTTATATATGCATCTTTTATATTTAATTCATAGTCATCCCCAGAAACCTTGGAGTAATACGTACTAAATTTGCTTTTTTAAATAAGGAAATTTTATTTTCCTTCTGATGTTCTCATTTCCTTTTCCCAAATTATATGACTGAAACTTTTGTTTAGTCCTAGGGAGAGTTCTGACTTTCAAAAGAAGTATTACTTGGTTTTTCTCCTTCATTGTTTGCTGTGTCACACTGGGACAGTAAATGATAAGAATTAATTTTTTGGGAGGCAGACATCTGAAGTGGTAGAGACACATGAAAATAATTTGCATGGTTATAACACTGTTGTGTAAGGTACTGGAACCTCAGAAATGAAACATCACTGTTTTTAATGTGGTCATGATTCTAGAATGAGTCTTTCTGGAATAAAACTCCTTGAGCAAGGTCTTTGGGTTTTTCACTATAGTGTATCTAGCCTGTGTAGAATAGATGCTCACTAAATATTTGTTGGGTGGGTAAATGCCTTTTAATAGATATGTCAACCTTTGGGTTTAGGTGCGGTACTTAGAAGAAGAGAGACCTTTTGCAATTGAGCAAGTTACTGGAATGCTTTTGGCCAAGCTTAAAGAGACTTCAGAAAATGCTTTGAAGAAACCAGTAGCCGATTGTGTGATTTCAGTAAGTTTTACTTCGGTAATGAGTATTCTTGAATCACATTTTTCATTGTATTAATGAATTTTCTTCCCTTCACACTTTCTTCCCTTATCCAATAAATAACCTAAGTCCATTTTGACTTTTTTAAGTTATCTTATATGGTAGATTTGAGGATTGAATTTCCTATAAAGTCAACTGTGATGATCATTCAATCTACTCTAACTGCCACTTACCCTAAGAATCGTCCCAGGTAGCACTTAACTCCTCTCCTCTATGGACCTTAACATGTTATGGCAAAGGTTGAAAATTCCCATTTGGCAATTTGAGGTTGCATGTTCTATATTGGGGGGAGGGAGACCTTTAAGGATTCTTAACAAAACAATTAATTTACCCTATCTTATCCCTGAATTCCAATTCAATAGTCTTGAAGTTACATATTGTCACCTAAATGTGATATATTCCTATTTGGCTACATAAATTCAAGACTCTCATTTCATCAGAAAAATAGAATCAGATTATGAATACTACAGTGAATTTAGTCATTAAATTTTTTCATAGTTTCATATGGAATAAAAATATAAGAGCTTAGAATTTTCCAGTCATTTGTAATAGTAAATAATAGTTTGCTATTGACCGAGCACTTTCATAGGCATTTTATATAAATTCATTCAATTCTCAGAAGCATCCTAGGAGGTAGGATGTTATCAACCCCAGTTTTACGTATTAAAAAAGTGAGACGCAAAGATGTTAAAGAACTTACCCCAAAATCAACAAGCTAGCAAATGATAAAGCCAGATAGTTTATTTCAAAGCCTATACTCTTAACTCTTCCATTACACTGCCATACAAAAGTATGTTAGAGTGATATTAATACAGGTTTTAGAAATTCATGTTAAATTCAAATCCATTCCTATTTTAACTATGCTTTTCTTTCATGTCAGATATTACTGTCACAACAGAGTAATATTGAACTTTTGACCATTATTAACTTTGTGGTTGGTATGGTAGACCTGGGAGCTCCATAAGGGCAAATATTTTGTCTTCATGTACTATTTCCTGGTAACTAAAAAGGTACCTGGTATGTAAGTGCTCAATAAGTGTTAGATAAATCATACATTATAATTTAGATTTTTAACAGGAGTATAATACCAAATAAGGATAAGCAAGATTATCAAACACAATGAACAGAGTCTCACTGTGTTGCCCTAGAGCTATCATAGCTCACAGTAACTTCAAACTCATGGACTTGAATGATCCTCTAACACCTCAGTCTTTCAAGTAGCTGGGACTATGGGCATCTGCTACAACACCTGGCTAGTTTTCCTATTTTTTATAGAGAAAGGGTCTTGCTCGGACTGGTCTTGAACTCCTCAGCTCAAGCAGTTCACCTACCTCAGCCTCCCAGAGTGCTAGGATTATAGATGTGAGCTACCATGCCTGACCCTCTCTTTTCTATTAAAAGAGGTTAAAAAAATGTCTAAATTCACAAAATAATAAAATCGAAGTAGACTGCTTACTTGAAACTTAAAATTAGAAGAGCCCTGAAATTTTGTACTTGACCTACTTACTGTCTTTTTAGAAATTTGTGTGTTGAGAGAGAGAGAATCTAATAATTCCAGTCTTTTTTTTTTAATTTTTATTAAATCATAATTGTGTACATTAGTGCAATCATGGGGCACAATGTGCTGACTTCATATACAATCTGAAATATTTTCATTGAACTATTTAACATAGCCTACATGGCCTTTTAATCACTATATGAAGACATTTATATTCTACCTTTAGTCATTTTCACTTGTACCCTTGTAAGATTCACCGTAAGTGTGATCCCACCAATCACCCTCCCTCCACCCATCCTTCGCCCTCCCTTCCCCTCCCTTCCCCCTATCCCCATTTCTTGTGCTTTACACAGTAACGCTGGGGCCTGGACTGCACTCAAACAATAAGTCGTTAAGCCTGGATGCTTTGGAGATAAAAGCCCGCCAAACGACAATGATGGCTGCAACCAAAAAATGGCCGGGCATTGTGGCGGGTGCCTGCAGTCCCAGCTACTTGGGAGGCAGAGGCAAGAAACTCACTTGAGCCCAGGAATTGGAGGTTGCTGTGAGCTGTGATGCCACAGCACTCTACCCAGGGTGACAGCTTGAGGCTCTATCTCAAAAAAAAAAAAGAGAAAAGAAAATGTTTTGTTTGTATTATTGTGGCCTTTAGTTTGTCAATGACAAACACTCTGGTGAGGTTTAAAGGCATAAATGAAGGCAAAGCCATTATTCTGCAGAAGTAGACATAGCCAGGTATATAGGCAGACGTGATGCTTTAATTTTCTCTTTGTTGAGGGATCTGGAATTCTAGAATTCTTGTGTAAGTTCTAACACAAGAATTGCACTAACTTTTCCCCCTAAGTCATAAAGTATATGCCATATAGTTTCTTCTTCAGAATATTTGTCCTCACATGTTGCTTTTTCTTATTTGATAGCAAGAATCACCTTCTCTACTCTTTTGGTAGAAATTCAGCTTTCTCATTTCTCATTTTATACTTAACTATTGTGATAATTACACTTGTAGAATGATGTAGTCAACCACGGCTTTTTGAATAACTTTACATGCCATTGCATGTAATACAAATAATGAAGAAAGATATTTCTGCCTGTACGTGAAGAGTTTTAATTGTGATAACAGACACAAAATTGATTAAAGTAGAGCAGAAAGGGTAGAATAGATTATTCTAATATGAAGGTCAAGCTTCAGAGAGGAAGTAATATCTGGGTATTGGTAAGCACCACAGTTCACCCTTACCTATGAACGTGACATGAAATATTTTTCTTCAAAAAAAGAGAAATCCAAAAACCAAAAATATAAATCCATATATCCCTACCCTGAAGAATACACTGATCATGTTGGTCCACGAAGCATCGTCACAGTCACAGTCCTGTCTCCAAGTTTTAATTCTATACATTGGTGGAGCATTGAAAGAATTGAAATTTGAAAAAAAGGAATTTTGAATTAAAAATAAAAATGGAAGATATTACCCAGGGATTTCTGGCTGCCTATTTCTATTTAGTCAAAAAGGGAAGAGCTCCTATTTTTTGCATATACATATTTTAGAAAGAAAGGAGTTGAGTTTATTCATGTTACTATCTTTTGTGATTTCTCAGATTATTTGCCACAATTGTACCATATAATTCCTGTTTTCAATATTTTTATTTGTGCTTCTAGTGGCATTTGTGTAGTGTTAAATGACACATCAGATGCTTTCTGTCTGTAGAACAAGGTTGTTTCTTCAGGTCATTTTTGTAAAGTGTGAGGCTATCTTCAAGGCAAACAAAAGTATATGCCCATTTAATTTGTCATTTTCTGCATCATTGGTTTCCCAAACCAAAGCTTTTCCAGTTAAATTCAAGACAGTTGTATATAAAAGACACTCGTAGAAGACTGGTTTTCCTGCTGTGGAGCTGAATTTTGAAACAGCCAGTTGAAGTCCATTACGGGTGCAGGTCAAACTCTATTCCACACACACTGCAGGCCTCTCAGCTACTGTCACAAATCAATGCCTGATTCTCAGAATGGGTGATGGAGTCACATTTTTCCTTTATATACAGAATAATTATATAATTAATAATTCTAACAATATGTTATGGTATTATAAATAATCTTATATATTATATCATACATGAGATCTAAAGGAAATAATGTAATATACACAATATGGTTGAAATTATGCAATTATATATTAATATACTTAATATTTTAATAGTTAATTATAATATTAATATATTTTTAGAATATGTATATTTTAGAATATATATTTATTTGTAAAATGTTAAAGAAATTGTGAACATCTTGAGAAAAAGTTCTTCTTTAAAGAAGTTAATTATAAATATATGTGCAACATTTTCTCCCCCCTGATTTTGTTGACATAATTTATTTGATGAATACGTTAAAAAACCAAGTTTTATATTTTTAGGGTTTAATTATTTAATTTTAGTTTTTGTTTTAATCATAAATAATAATGAAGCCTTGATTTATCCCAACATTACTCTAGGTAGATATACAAAAATAATTATAGTACCCATAAGAAAAGTCAGATATGTTTATTACTGAAATCTTTTATTTGGTGACATTATAAAACACATTTCTTAATGTGTAAGTTCTTCAAGTAGTATGGGAAGAAGTTTTCTATAGTATCTTCTGGTATTTGTACTGTGCTACATTTTCTATCTGCCTACAAATCTCACAATAGCTCAACATTTCACAAAAATGAAAACTTATGTAACTATAAAAAATGAAACCTAAAGTAATTATTCTAACTGTAAAACATAAGATATTGAATATATAAACTGTGAAGCATAAGTCACATTTATTTATATCGTGACAGGACAAACATTACCTCATTTATGTCAATATGGGTGACATTTCATAAAATGTTCTAATGCTAACCACCCTCAGTTCCTGTTTACCATTGCTCTCTTCCTTTGGTGTTAAGTGAAATGGTGAATTATAAATGAGTGATATGGTATCATACTCTAATTCCCTCGCTCCTTTTAACACGTACATTGATATTTGACATAATATACCATCCAAATAACTAATTTCATAATATTCATTTTATACTTGCTATGTGCTTTGAACAGTATTAGTTATAGTGAGAAAATGGGGTATTGTCATCAAGGAACGAGTTAATCTGGTGTTTGAAAATAAGAGGAAAATGATTAAAGGTAATAAGATGAGACATAAAATAAAAATGTGAAAATAACATTATTAATAGAATATTTACACAGGATGTGAACAGATAATTTTTAAAAAGGAGAATATATAAGACAAAATACATGATAAATAAAATGTAGTGACAGTTAATGATCATGAAATACTCTCATTAAAATGGTTTTGAAATAAAAATTAATTAGCTTTCATATGCATCACAATTACCAGGTCACATCCTTTGACCTGGTAATTCTACTCTTATGAAAGAAATTAACAGGAGAGACACTGAGATTTAATTTATAAGGTTAAACATGATAGAATTATTTAGAATAGAGAAACAATTTTTTAAAAATATATATATTGATAAAAGAATTGTATGCTTTTTATCCAGGGGAGTAGCATTCAGGAATGAAAAATAACATTTAAAATGTACATATTTAATTATATAGAATATATAAATATTAGAAAAATTAAATGTATATGTTTAATTATATAGAATGTATATATACTAGAAAAGGAAATACTTATGTCAGATTTTCCCAAGTTTCCAATTGATAGTAAATGCCAGAGAAAGGGTTGTAAATGTGATTTCTTTTGATAGTTACTTGCTACTAATTAAGAATGGTTCAAAAATAGCAAATTTTCAAATACTGCAGAATCCACCATTTTTCCTCAGGTAAAATGGGACATCACTATCCACTAATGTTCAGTGTGGCTTTTAGTAAACCACACACGCACTGTGAGTTTCTGTATTAGTAAAATGAAATCAGCACGGTCTGACCCAATCCCAATCCACACCCAAAATATTATGAATATTGTATGTCACAAGGCACATGAGAATGGCTGTGCATACACTGAATTCCTATTTATATTATTTGTCTTTCTTCTTTTCATATGTCAACTGCTCACATTGTTCTCTTTTCCCCCAGATGATTAACAAATAAAAGACTGAATGAAAAGAAGCCAATACTTCCATTCATCTCCATTGGAAAGGTGAGACAAGGCTTTTCAATTCCCTGCTGGGGAAAAGTGTTAATAAAATCTTCTATTTCTCAGTGGATCATTTGGAATAGTCTTTAAAAAATGAATGTCCAGCTGCATACCAGGCACTAGAGAAGGTGTTTAAACATATGTATGTTTGGGTGCACTTTGAAATTTGAAGGGGAAAAAAAAGTTTATCATGTCTCAAAAGTTGTTTAATTAATTAACTCTTTTGCATCATGTATATAATATGTAGTACGTAACCAGCATAAGTTTATTGGACAATTTGGGCTTTGAGGAACTTCTTTCCGAACAAAATCTTATTTTCCTTTCTTCTAATAAATATATTAGCCTGTATTTTTCTAAAACTACATTGTATATACATCTTCTGGAACATGTTTTATACAATGCTTTGCTGACTCACAAGTTTTACAAACAATTCAGATTGAGTTTTGTTTTTCTCACTCTAACAAGTAGAACAGTATTTGATTTCATTCCTTCAGAAACATAGAACAATACATCCTCTAGAGACAAAACAATTTAATTATCCCTTGAAATTTGCCTTAAAAAAAAGAATTTCAAGAAATTTCTATAGATCCTTTTATAAGAAAACCATTTTTATCCAAAATGAATCAGTTATATTTTGGCTGTGAAATTTATGCCTAATTATATTTCCCTTATCATTTTTAACTGATTGTAATTACAGCTTTTCTCAAGAGTCAGAGTTTTCTTTTTCCTTTTTCTTTCTTCTTAAGAAAACATTTACAGCTAAAATAAATACACTGGCCAGGGAGTCTCAAACCAATTAACTGCCCTACATAAGGAAATCCATCTTAGTTTTTGTAGCTAAAACAACAATAGAAATGATGTGATAAAATGGTACACAAATGGATGGATTATGTGACCATGCACAACTGTATTAATTCTTTTTCATGAGTTCTTATGAGAATAAAGTACAGTGAGACTCTATTTAATTAGACTAAAAAGTAGTGTAACACAGTATGCTATGTACGCATTCACTGAGTCGAATATTAAAGTGTTATATAAACTTATTTTAATGCTAGATTTTGTTACACAAAAATATATTCA
The DNA here is from genome assembly GCA_963574655.1 of Perodicticus potto. Taxonomy (NCBI): domain Eukaryota; kingdom Metazoa; phylum Chordata; class Mammalia; order Primates; family Lorisidae; genus Perodicticus; species Perodicticus potto. The sequence continues at coordinate 55,620 of CAUYRH010091066.1, forward strand.
ATATCCTTTGTGTGCCAGAGAATGCTATACCCTTGACACTTCCTTATTGACAAGATAAAGCATAGCATCCTGATCTGTTGCAGCATGTCTAAAGAAAAGGCACATTTTAGCCAAAATTTTAGCTTTAATTATCAAGGTTTGCTGCCTACAGCCCAGATTCACTAGATAACTAACTGTCACATTCTCACTGTATTCCTTTTTGGAACAGAGGACCCAATTCATGTTGCTTCTTCTTTCTAGAATTCTAAAGGTACACAATTTATAATCATAAATACATCTAAGTGTTATTTTTGGTAGGCAAATATAAAATGAAATTTCTCTTGATATTTTATTCTCTATAAGAAATAACTTTACTGCATATACTTCAAACCTCAGAGTTGTTTTAAGATTTTTATGTAAATTACGTGAAAAATTTTTTAACTGCTCCTATCTCAGATACAAAGGAGGCATGGTCCCCATTTTGCAACTAGTAAGTTATTGAAAACAAAAGTAAAGCTAGGTTCTCCAGGTAAATGGTAGCTAAATTCCACCCCTACTTAGCTTGGGGAAGGCATTCTTTAAAAAAATAAAAATGGTAAGAGTTTGGATAATTCCAATCTTTCCACCTTGCATGCAGTTCATAAACATTAAAGACAATAATTACAAACAAATGTTCTTTTTATTTTTCTTCTCCTTCTTTATCTTTCATATGGTTTTAAACCATTAAAATCAAGCACACACACCTTCCTAGGATCACATTAAATCTCGAAGTCCAGATCTCTTGAACTGTCCTTGGAGCTAGGTATATAAAACAATGATATTTCTTTTTTTTTCTGACTTTTTTATTATTTTTACATATACATGTGTTTATTAGGTTTCCACTTTTTGCCTTCACAGAATTAAAAAGGCTTAAAATTTAATAACAATAACAGTGTTTAAGATAAGGACTAGCAACAAAAACCTTGAAAAGCATGAAAGAAGATAAATACATTCAGAAAAGAAATCAGACGATTACTGCATTGAAATATTAAGCAATATTAATAATAATAATGCAAAGAAAGTAACATTCACATTATCAAATAAAAAGTATATCCATTATAAAATGCTTTAACTATGAGGTTCAGTACAGAGTCATTCTGTGATAAAACAGTGATATTTCTTTACTGAAAGTCTTAATCAAATATACTTATACTTTCAAAATCTTTTTAATAAATTGAATTTAAGGCACAGTATTTTGTTGCACAAATAATTCATTATTTTCATTTACAAAATTTGTCCATTGAAATGACTGGTAGTATTGTTGGAAATGAAAGGCTCTATCATGTAATTTCTTGCATTCATTAAAGATCCACTTATGTTAATTTAAAATTTGGCATCAATTTTGCTACCTTTTAGTTTAATTTATTGAACATATTAGATACATCTAATCAACAATTTTAAATCAGTGGTACCATAAAAGGGTCCTCCAATCCACAGAAAGTAAGTTCTCTGTGTTAAATGGGAGATAATGTCTATTTCAATCCAGTTCAATAGTACTATGTCATCTTTTTCTTTTTTTTTTTTCTTTTTTTGAGACAGCATCTCAAGCTATCACCTTTGGTAGAGTGCTGTGGCATCACAGCTCACAGCAACCTCAAACTCTTTGGCTTAAGAGGTTCTCATGCCTCAGCTTCCCATGTATCTGGGACTACAGGTGCCGGCCACAACGCCCAGCTATTTTGTTGTTGTTGTTATTGTTGTTGCAGTTGTCATTGTTATTTTAGCTGGCCTGGGCTGGGTTCAAACCTGCCAGCCTTGGTGTATGTGGCCAGCGCTCTACCCACTGAGCTACAGGTGCTGCCCTATGCTATGTTTTTCATTCAATAGCAAAGCAGCACCTGTCAAAGATCCTTTCAGACCATGATGTTACACTTTGCTTTAATTATTGACAATTGATTCTAAACTGGAAAGAATAATTTTATGCTTGACCATAAGGAAAATGTGTGACTGTATGATATAGAAAGTTCACTTGGAGAAAACACCTAATTCTATTTTTGTTGTTGTAAAATTCATACTAGTGACTTGTCTATATTGAGTAACTTTCTTTTAAGCTATGCTTTTAATTCACCTTTTGAGAAGTCAAGAATAGCCTCTACTTTAGAATGAGATCAGTATGGAAATATGCACACCGTTTATGGCTATATTTGGCATGTAAATTTAAACTGCATTTGACTTAGTATCTATTTGGTAGTTGTGAGGCTGTGACCTTTGAATATCTTATTTTTGCAAAGAAATGGTCTTTTGTTTTAAAAAAATAGGGAGACACTGTGATCTAACCAATTATGATATTTCCGCTGAACAATGAGTCACACATAGCACGCATTTCCCAGGATTGTTTTTAGAAAAACAAAGCCAAACAAAATGGCACATTGTTACCAAACATTTTTTTGTAGTCTTGAACTGCTATTTATTTCTGACAAGATGCTATACACATAATAAATGGAGGCCTACAAAATAGATAATCTCTATGTTTGATCTCAATCTCCTAATTAAATCTAAGCCATTTTCTTCTTTTTGTGAAGACTGCTATGCTATAAGTAAATTGTAATTGCTTTCTCTGAGTTCACCATCCCATTATAAGAAGACAAAAATCAAAATCCCTGAAAAACAGGATCCTTAAAAGTCTGTATATCAAAATAGGATATTACAAGTTTCATGTAATTGATCAATCTTTTTAAACTGTGTCTTAAGAAGAATTCCATCAGTTCATTTTCTCACATGTAACCTCTATGGCAAACTATCCTCATTGCACGTTTTTCCAAAATTCCATGGGTTGATATTTTCCTTAAACAATGAAGTTAAGTCAATTCTCCCCTGTAGCAAAAGTTTCTATGAGTTTGACAAATAGGCCATGTGTGTTTTTGTTTTCTTGTTGTTGTTCGTTTGTTTGTTTTTTTGAGACAGAGTCTCACTTTGTCGCCCCTGGTAAGAGTGCTATGGAGTCATAGCTCACAGAATCTTAGATTTTGGGCTAAGCAATTCTCTTGCCTCAGCCTCCCAGGTACCTGGGACTATAGGCGCCCATCACAATGCCTGGCTATTTTTTAAGGATGGGGGTCTTACTCTAGCTTGGTGATCTCGATCTCATGAGCTCAGACAATCTGCCTGTCTGGGCCTCCTGCAGTGCTGGAATTACTGGTGTGAGCCACTGCACCTGGCCCATCTTGTGTTCAAAGGTTCAAAGGGTGACTCTACAGGAAATTTCGAAGAATGTTTTCTAAAGTGTTTCTATTCTGGATGTTACGGCATAAGGCAGTTGAATTAAATTGACTACTCCTTAGTTCACAAAGCAACACTAGGTCCATTTTCAGCACACACTTTCCTTCATTCTTCTATGTATCACCTGTGAGAGGTAACAGCAGCTACAGAAGTTTCCTCCAGGAAACATCCATTCTCAAATCTCAAAATATTTTTCTCCACTCTAGATTTTAAGACTCCATTCTTTAAAATCAAAAGCCTCAACAAAAATTGTAAACTCAAAGTGAATTCTGCGCATAAGGCTGTGAGCGTGTTTATTTGAAACTCTGTATGGAATATTTTCATAATGAACAAAAATTTGCCATAAGCTTAGTACTTACTTCGTTTTTCCTTCATCGTGAAAGCAAACATTTTAAAATCTTTTTAGAGTGTAGTTTGGGAAGGAAGGAGATTATAAAGCGTTAATGGTCCTTGTAAGAAAGTTGATTAAACAGCATATGTAATTATTTTGTAGGGAAATGCTGCTAATTAAAACAAAATCATTCTATTAGTACACACACCTGCTGCTACATAAACAGTCCATTTCTTGCTGAAGAACGTAATTCTGGGACAGGGATGAATCTCCAGTTCGTCTCCTTAAGGAAAGATCCACTTCAGAATTCTGCTTCAGTCATGACTGTGTTGATTACCCAGTTCTCTGTGTAATTGTGGTGGGGCACCAAAAGGAACGCATACCCTTACTGGATTTGCCTCTGCAGATTTTATTGTTGTTTTTTCCTGATGGAAAGGAAATAAAAATCAATCTCTTCTCAAAATAATCAGGATCAAGTTATCCCTGGTCTGAGGTCCCAGAATTTTCTTAACAATCTCAAGCCACAGCATACTATCTTAGTCAACATAGGGAAGAATGAATCAAACACACTATTCCTTTTATCTGGAGGAATTGTCACCTGAAATTTTGTTTAAGAATATTTTCAAGACCATTTTTTCTTGAAATTTTCACCATATGAAGTGAAGCTAATTTCCCACACATGTCTAATACCATTAATGTAGACTAATTTCTTGGTTTACGATCAACAACAGTAATAAAACAACAAGAAAACAATGCAAGTTGAAACATATTAGAAGGCTGATTCTGTAAAAATCACTTTCAAAAATATTTTGCTGCTTGTGAGCATATGGATTCGTTTATTTTTCCTGTCAATAAAATCTTGTTCATTTTCATTCATTCACATAAAAGTCAAAAACTCCACAACCACATTTCTCAGTTTATAGCTGATTCCTGGCATCAGTGCTATTAATAATTTATTCCCTTTCATAATATATAACTAGAGCACATATTGAACTTTTTATTACAGTAAACTACAAATAAAATTAAAATTACTCATACGTTCTCTACCTGTTCACTTACACAAATGCTATGCTATATGAATACAAAAATTAGTGTGAAAAAGTCAAAATGAAAAATGAGAGCCTCTCTTCCTAATCCCTTAATGTTAGTTAATCAAAAGA
>CAUYRH010091067.1:0-12997 GCA_963574655.1 Perodicticus potto
AGAAATGCAAATCAAAACTACTTTGAGATTATCATCTAACTCCAGTAAGATTAGCCCACATCACAAAAATCCCAAAACCAGAGATGCTGGCGTGGGTGTGGAGAAAAGGGAACACTTCTACACTGCTGGTGGGAATGCAAACGTATTTGCATTCCTTTTGGAAGGATGTTTGGAGAATACTTAGCGATCTAAAAATAGACCTGCTATTTGATCTTGTAATTTCCTTACTAGGTATATACCTAGAAGACCAAAAATCATATTATAAGAAAGATATCTGTACCAGAATGTTTACTGCCACCCAATTCATAATTGCTAAGTCATGGAAGAAGCCCAAATGCCCATCGACCCACTCATGGATTAATACATTTTGGTACATGTATACCATGGAATATTATGCAGCATTAAAGAAAGATGGAGACTTTACCTCTTTCATGTTTAAATGGATGGAACTGGAACATATTCTTCTTAGCAAAGTATCTCAAGAATGGAAGAAAAATTATCCAATGTACTCAGCCCTACTATGAAGCTAATTTATATCTTTCATATGAAGGCTATAACCCAATTATAGCACAAGAATATGGGGAAATTGGCAAGGGAGGGGAGGGGGAAGGATGGGTAGAGGGCGGGCAATTGGTAAGGCCACAGCTTGGTGCATCTTAGAAGGGTACAGGTGAAACTTACTAAATGCAGAATACAAATGTTTTCGTATAATAACTAAGAAAATGCCATGAAGGCTATGTTAAACAGTTTAATGAAAATATTTCAGATTGTATTTGAAACCAGCACTTTACCCCATGATTGCATTAATGTACACAGCTATGATTTAATAAATAAAAATAAATAAATAAATAAATAAATAAATAAATAAAATAAAAAATAAAAGGGTTTTGTTTATGCCATTGTTCTTTTTTTTATAACTTGGGACCCAAGATAATGCAAAAGGTAGATAATTCTGGAATTTCCTTGACTTTCCCAGTTATCATTTACTTCTTTTACATTTTTGCTTCAGAGTGCTACCTGCTAAATTGAATGATATCACCTTTTAATAGAAGAGGAGATTCAGAGACATTGTAAGTCACATAATAACTCAATAATTTAAGGAGAAGCTCCATTTGTGAGTAACATTTTGCATTTCACATTTTGTGTTTTGTGTAACAAGTCCCCCAGTGTTAGGCTGCAGCCATTTTCACTGCAGTAGAATTCCATTTTTCTGACCTCTCCTGGGAGTGCAAGAAGGCAGGGAGGGTTTGTGCTTTTGTGATCAAGTCCAGAGAAAAATGGAGTGGGTTAAAATTACAGTATTAAGGATTTGTGTTTAACTTGCCTGTGTATGTGTGTTCATTTATGCAGAACCCGATTTACACTGGGAGTTTGGATGGATAGGGATGACATGGAATAGGTAGGGCCTTCTTTAACATTTGTTTTGTATTATATACAGAAATTATGGACTCTCCTTTTATAGAATTCTTCAAAGGGACAATTACTTTTTGTCTAAATGGTTTACATTTTGGTCTTCTTCCTTATAGAGAAGATGGTACTTCCAGAGGCTTTCTAGCTCTTTGAATTCATAAACCAGGTCTATCTGGCCATTTTTCATTCTGCAGCTTTCTATAAAGTAAAGCAGAAATATAAATAGAATCTAAATTTGCATAGCTTTGTCTTTCTAATCAAGGCTTACCCTAAAGTTGCAGGTCACTGTTGTTTATCATCAGGGATTTAGCCCAAACATCAAAATGCTTTCTTAAGCATTTACATATTTCTTCAACTGCCCGAGGACAACATTAGGGTATCTTCCCCCACATGCCCACCCAGAGGTGAAATAGGGACATAGGAAAAGATGTAGCTGTGCATCATGGACATTTTCATTCAACTGGCATTTCTGGCATGTGTGAAGTCCTCCTACGTGCAGCCATGTTCCTGGTTGTTTTTATCCAGGGCTGTGGTAGCCTTAGATTCCTTCCCAAGGAATACATACAGATGATTTTCCCAAATGCAGAGTCCCCACTGATATTTACTTTCAAAGACATCATCTTGCTTCATTCTCTGAAGCTGAACATATGCACAATCTAAAAAATATCATAGCTAGGAGAAATGATAGATACAAACAAAAACTATGAAATCTGACTATGATTTCATCTATTTTCTCTAAAGGCAATGTTATCAAGAACATTTAGAATGTTATCTTTAGAGAAAAGAGATGAAACACCTTAATATACTAAAAAGTGATAGCACAGGTAAGCCCCCTATGAATATAGAAATATGATGGCATTTACACGGTCAGCTATTATTATGTTTGAAACCACCCCCAAACTGGGGGTAGAGGTAGTCAGAGGACCTCACCTAATGTGCATGAGGCAATGGTACATTTAAAAACTATTAAGAAATGAGTATAATTGTGATGGATGTGTTACTTACTTCAATGTAAGCATTTCACATTGTATATTGAAGCAAGTACCCTGAACCCCATAAATGCTTCAATGTACAAAATTATGATTTAATAAAAAGCAATTAAAAAAATTTAAAAAAGAGAGAAATCAACATTTATTGCTTCTCACAATTCTGGCATTGGCTAGTCTCATCTCTTTCAGTACTTCAGCTCTGTGGGGTATCTCCTGAGGTCACGGATACAAATAAATTCAGCAATGGGCTTGGTGTGGGCTGGATTATGCATCCCAGGTGGCTTTGCTTACATGACTCAAAGTGGCTTCACTCAGCTGGGGTGGCCATGGAAACTGGGGCCTGGCTGAATCTTTCTCTTTCTACGTGGATTCTCCAAGCTTTTTCTCATGGTAGCTCTAATAAGTAGCTTCTAAAAATGTGACAAAGAAAGCTTTCAGGATCTTAAGTCCTAGACTTTTAGATTAGCACATTCAATTAGTCAAAAGCCTGTCTAGAATCAACAGGAGGAGAAACAGGCTCAATTGTTGATGAGAAAAGTGAGAATAACATGCAGAGCCATAGACCTACAGAGATCATCTGTATCTGATGACTTTCTGACTCTGGAGTTCCTTAATTTCTATTTCTTTTGTTTCGTTTTGTCTTGTTTTATTTTATTTATTTTTTTGAGACAGAGTCTCACTCTGTCACACTGGGTAGATCAAATGATCCTCCTGCCTCAGCCTCCCAAGTAGCTGGGTGCCCTCCACAATGCCTGATTAATTTTTCTATTTTAGTAGAGATCAGGTTTCATTCTTGTCCAGGCTGGTCTTGAACTCCTGAGCTCAAGCAATCTACCCACCTTAGCCTCCCAGCTTGGATTACAGACATGATCCTCTGCACTCGGCCCCTTAATTTTTAAAATTTTCTGTTACCTTTTTTTTTTTTTGCAGTTTTTGGCCAGGGCTGAGTCTGAACCCACCACCTCTAGCATATGGGGCTGGCACCCTACTCCTTTGAGCCACAGGCACTACCAAATTTTCTGTTACTTTTAACTGAAACATCCCTAATGATGAAAATCCTGTGTAAGGAGAGAACCATAGAAAAGAAGAGTGTGGCTCAGCGCCTGTGGCTCAACGGGCTAAGGCGCCAGCCACGTACACCAGAGCTGGCAGGTTCGAATCCAGCCTGGGCCCTCCAAACAACAATGATGGCTGCAACCAAAAAATGGCCGAACATTGTGGCAGGCGCCTGTAGTCCCAGCTACTTGGGAGGCGGAGGCAAGAGACTCGCTTGAGCCCAGGAATTGGAGGTTGCTGTGAGCTGTGCTGCCACGGCACTCTACCCAGGGTGACAGCCAGAGGCTCTGTCTCAAAAAAAAAAAAAAAAAAAAAAGAAAAGAAGAGTGTTCCTATCAGATATGTGTGACATATATTTTGCATTAGAAATGAGAGGAAAGGCCATTTGGTAAGCAGCCTTATTAGATGACATTTGTTTTTCAGTGAAAGCACCACAGTCTAGTTGAGTCTAGGATTCATCTTTGCAAACTAAACTAAGAAACTTGATCTTGCTAATTTCTCGAGCACAATTTCATTTTTCAGAACCAAAGTTATGTTATTAAAAACTCATCAGATGGCATAAAACTAAAATATCATTTACAATTTGTAATAAATATTATAAATGTCATGGAGTGAGAAAATGTGAGGTCATCATGACCTTCATGTTCTGGAATCAGAACAAAAGGAACTGGATGAATTAAATATTTAATGGCACTAAAGTACCCTGAGTCATCCACATTACAGTGAGAATAGTTTTGTCCTCCGGACCTCTAGAGCATCAAATGCCCGATAGCTAGCCACTGTCTGCATCCACCTTTGTGTTAAGAATATCTTTGCTGGGCTGCACTTGTGGCTCAAAGGAGTAGGGCGCCGGCCCCACATGCTGGAGGTGGCGGGTTCAAACCCAGCCCTGGCCAAAAACTGAAAAAGAAAAAGACAAAATGCCCCTCTAGACTGTAAATAAATCCCTTGAAGGCAAGGATGGGGCTCAAAAAAAAAAAACAAAAAGAAAAAAAGAATATCCTCGCTGATTATGCCTCTCTCTTCCCTGGATGGTACTGGTGCAGAAATAATCAAGGATAGTCTGCATTTCTCTTTTATAACTCTTTACCACGACTGTCCACACCCTTCTGACAAATTAATTTAGCCTGTTCTGGAAAGGCCATATCTCACTTTAACCACATTTTATTGATATGCATTCAGTCATGTGGCCCTTACCTATGGCAAAAGGGTTGCAATTTAGCCTTGTGCCAAGAAAAGAAGAAAAATGGACGTGGGTGACTCTAATAGTCTGACAAATGAGCTTTTTGAGCATTAAAAACTTCTAAAAATAACATAGATGAAGAAAAACATAAAATTGCACTCTAAATATAATTGTCTGTGGGGCTCAAGAGAAAAGCAACTTGAATCAAATTCCTTATATGGTCTCTCCTTAAGGATGTCTGTTACCTAACCTTACTCTCTTAATTTCAAATTAAGGTTTTTTTATTCTGCAGTTTTTGTCCAGAGCTGGGTTTGAACCCACCACGTCCCATATACGGGGCCGGTGCCCTACTCCTTTGAGCCACAGGCACCACCCCAAATTAAGGTCTTTCTTAAAGTACTGCTTTTCCTAAATTCTATTTTTGGGTGCATTCCTCTCCATTATGACTTTGTGAGTAGAAAAGCAACTCAAATATTTTTTCCTCTGCTTTCACACCACAACAACAATTAACATAGAAGACTTCTGTGATCACATGTGAGGACAGTTTCTTCCCACACACCAGGCCAGCAATCACTCTGCAGTGGACACCAGCTGGGTGTGCTCCAATTCAATTCTTATACTATCAACGAAAGGATAGCATCAGTTTTACACAAGACCGCCCCTCCTTCAGCTGACAGTTGCAATTCCAGGCCTCCAGAACTTCTGACTGATGAGCTTTAAGTTGAAATTCCTACAACCTCCTTTTTGCCTTTGATTAATTTACTGGAGTTGCTCACATAATTTAAGAAGTCACTTATTTATGTTTACTAGTTTATTACAAAGGATGTCACAAAGGATACAGATGAAGAGAGGCCCATAGGGTGAGGTTTAGGGGAAGGAATATGGGGCTTCCATGCCCTTCCCTGGTTTACAACCTGCTCAGGAACCTCCATGTGTTCAGCTATCTGGAAGTTCCCTAAACCCTACCTTTGGGGGGTTTATGGAGGCTTCATTATGTACGCATGATTGATTAAATCATTGACCATTGGCCAATGTGATCGATTTAATCTTTAGTCCCTTTCTCCTCCCCTCTGTGGAAGTTGGGGTGGGGCTGTCTGAAAGTGTCAATCCCCTAATTATGCCTTTGTCTTCCTGGTGAACCAGTTGCCTTTATGAAGCTACCTAGTAGCTGCCAGTAAGTAGTCAACTCAGCATACAAAAAGACATTTCTATGGAGATTCCAAGGATTTTATGGGTTGTAAGTCAAGAAAAAGGGTCAAAGATCAAATATGTATTCTAATATCATGGACTTATATCATCAGCATTGCATTTTCATAAGTTTTATTTATTCAGTTTAGACTAGCACCCTGTCTAAAGGGTTATAGTAAGGTGTTCAAGGCAGCCATGGGCACCACTTCCAAGTCCAGCCAAAAAATCCAGTTGGATCACTATGTTCTCTTGCATTTAATCTTCTGATGGATTAAGAGACTGGTTGCACATATATTCATACTCATCATCAAAGATCACAAAATATTTCCTAAGATCAAACTTTACTGAAAGCTTTTAGTCTACACCAAGGATAGGCAAACTATGGTCCATGGGTCCAAACTCAGCTAATTGCCTACTTTTGTAAATAAAGTTTTATTTGGGGGGGGAGGGACAAGATGGCCAACTGGAGCCAGCCTCTGACAGAAGCTCCCATCCAGAGGGAAGGATAATGTCCAGAAAGTACCTAATAAGCTGAAGACTGGGAGCTGAGCCAAGAGAGAAGAGTGATAACTTTGTGTCACCTCTGCTGAGGCAAGCTGCGACTCCAAGATAGAAAACTTCAGGTACAAAATTCAACCCAAAGGAAAAGTGTCTATCCCCTCCCTGAGAAAAGTTGTGTGTTTTTTTCTTTTTTTCTTCTTTTGCTCCTACAGGTTTTCTACAGGTGAGTGGTGAACTGAGGACCTCTTGTCTCACCCCATGGGTGAGAGCTGTAGAAAGTGGTGTCTACTTCCCCAGAGGGACCCTGTTGTGCCCCTGAGCACTCACACAGAAAAATTGACCAAATTTTTCCCTGCTATTCTGAACTTCCAGTTCACTATTTCCCCCCTGCTTGATGAAACAGAAGCCTAACCCCTGCAGAGACTGCAGGAGGAGTCTCATGAGCAGCGCCCCCCACCTTGCCAGACCATGTGCCCCATCTCTGCCCAGCCAGAGCTTCCTCCACAGACACGGATCTTGTGCTGTGCCCCCGTGCCCTACCCTGCAGGAGCCTCCATGCTATGCCCTGCCTGCCCGATCAGAGTTGCGAGCCCAGTGCTTTCCTTGCCAAAGTCACTGGGTGCCAGGCACTGCCAGAACCATGTGCAGTGTCCCCATCCTGCTGCTGGATCTGTGTGCTCCATGCTCCCAGAGCTGCTCCTACAGCCAGAACTCCCTGGCTATGGAAGTCACCTGGGAGCTGTGTAGGGTCACTTCCGACAAAGATTCAGCAAGAATAGAGTGATCCTGCAGGTGTTTATTCTTGGAGAGACACCTCCCCAACTCAGGACTGCCAGAGGAAACCAGAACTTGCTCTATAGGGATACTAGTGCTGTAGAGCAGCTGGGGCAAAGGTGCAGGGGCTGAGGGAGAAAAGCATTTGTTGACTTGTTACCCTCAGGATTAGACTGAGTTCAAGTGGAACACTCACCAGTGGCTACTGAGTACCCAAGGCAGGCAGGCATCAGCTCCCCCAGTTGGCTGGTGGCAGAGGGTAGTGGCTGGGCTGAGGAGGCATTGACCGTCCATTGACTCTGACAGGTGCAAAGCCCTGGCACATCAGTTTATTGGAAGGAAAAGGACCTCAGCCCTGTGGGTTCACTAGTGACTGGGAATGAAAGAGGAGCAAAATGGAAAAAGAGACACAGCCCCCTGGTCCAACTCTGCTACCAGGCAGGCCTTTCTGACTCCACAAAGCACTGGAGAGAGCCAAATTTGAGAAGCCAGTAGACTTCCACCATCTAGTTGCTGGAGACCTTTTGAACTCTCCCACTTGAGAGTTCGTACTGACTGGGTCAATTGGTTTGGAACTCCTAGCCTGGGCCAATCACCCAAGACCCTCTTGGGTGGTACCTTGGTTGTGTGATAATGGGAAGGGTTGATTTTTCTCTTCCAGTTGTTGTCCATGGGGGTGGGGTGTCTTAGTTGCTTATATTTCTCCACAACTAAGACTTCACCAGAGTCACTGATCCACTAGGATCAGACAAGAACCATCTGAATATAAGACAGAGCCACCTAACCCCACCACACCAAGAAGGTTTCCTCAGCCTCAGACTGTAATACTGTATGGGTCCTTTGCAAAGCTATAGGGAAAAAAGCTGCATCTTCAGTCCCAGATCCTTGACAAAGGGCTGGTTAACCACAAATCCAGGAACTCCCAATGCAATTTCACCTTACCTGCTTATCTAGTCACAGTGAAAAACAACCATGAGGTGGAATCAGTGGAAAAACTCTGGCAACATGAATAATCCCCCAAGGAAAGATATGGCAGATGCAGCACAAGATCCCATTCATAAACAAATGGCTGAGATGTCATAAATCAAGTTCAAAATTTGAATGGCAAATAAGATCAACAGAATGGCGATAAAGATGGAATTAGAATTTCAAGGAGTAATTCAAAAGATGTCTCAAGAATTCAATGAATTCAAAAGCAAAATCACCAAAGATTTTGACACATTGAGGCAAGAACTTGCAGCCCTCAAAGATCTGATAAATACAATAGAATCCCTCAGTAACAGAATGGAGCAGGTAGAAGAAAGGATCTCTGGCATGGAAGACAAAACTTTTGAATGCTCCCAGATGCTCGAAGAGGAAAAAAAGTAGAGAAAAAAAATGGATCATTCTCTCAGAGAGCTCTGGGATAATTCAAAGAGATCTAATATTTGCCTTATAGGAATTCCTGAAGGTGATGAGGTTGCTGAGAAGGATACAGATGCTTTACTTAATGAAATAATCAAAGAAAATTTTCCAGACATGCCAAGAGATTCTGAAACTCAGATAGCAGACTATTTCAGAACACTGGCATGACTCAACCCAAATAAAAATTCTCATAGACACATTATAATTAGCTTTGTCAAAGTTAATATGAAGGAGAAAATTCTGCAAACAGCCAGATGAAAGAAAACCATAACCTATACGGGGAAGAACATTAGAATGACTGCAGATCTCTCTGCTTAAACCTTTCAAGCTAGAAGAAGGTGGTCATCAACCTTTAATCTCCTTAAACAAAATAACTTTCAGCCCAGGATCCTGTATCTAGCTAAAGTGAGTTTGATTTATGATGGAGAAATTAAATACTTTAATGACATGCACATGTTGAAGAAATTTGCCATAACTAAACCAGCTCTCCTGGATATTCTCAGACCTATTCTCCATAATAAACAGCACAATCCTTCACCACCAAAGTAAATTCACTCAGAAACTTTTGATTAAATTCCAACTTCCACAGTGGTGAAAGGATTAAAAATGTCCACTATTTTTAACTCGGACTATTGAAAAACTTGATACCCAAAATACTATCTAGCTTATAAATACTCTTAATTAATGTGAATGGCTTAAATTGCCCTCTAAAGAGGCACAGATTGGCTGTCTGGATACAAAAACTCAGGCCAGACATCTGGTGCATTCAAGACTCACATTTTACCTTAAAAGATAAACATAGACTCAGGGTGAAGGGATGGTCATCTATAATTCAGGCAAATGGAAATCAGAAAAAAGTAGGTGTTGCAATTTTATTCACAGATACAATAGGCTTTGAACCAACACAAGTAAGGAAAGATAAGGATGGTCACTTCATATTTGTTAAGGTCAGCACTCAACAGGATGAAATTTCAATTAACATTTATGCACCCAACCAGAATGTGCCTCAATTTATAAGACAGACTGTAACAGACATGAGCAATGTGATTTCCTCCAGCACCATAAAAGTTGGAGAATATAACACCCCTTTGGCAGTGTTGGATAGATCCTCCATAACAAGCTAAGCAAAGAAATTTTAGACTTAAACTCAATCATTCAACATTTGCATTTAACAGACCTCTACAGAACATTTCATCCTAACAAAAGTGAATACACATTCTTATCATCAGTTCATGGATCATCCTCCAAAACTGATCACATCTTAGGTCAGAAGTCTAACGTCAGCAAATTTAAAAGAATAGAAATCATTCCTTGTATTTTCTTGGACCATTATGGAATAAAAGTTGAACTCAGTAACAGCAGAAATTTGCATATTCGTACAAAAGCATGGAAGCTAAATAACCTCATGCTGAATGACAGCTGAGTCATAGATGGTAGCTGGGTCATAGATGAGATGAAGAAGGAAATTGCCAAATTATTGGAACAAAATGATAATGAAGACACAAATTATCAGAACCTCTGAGATACCACAAAGGCAGTCCTAAGAGAGAAATTTATAGCGTTACAAGTCTTCCTCAAAAGAATGGAAAGAAAGGAAGTCAACAACTTAATGGGACTTCTCAAGCAACTGGAAAAGGAAGAACATGCCAACCCTAAACCCAGCAGAAGAAAATAAATCACTAAAATTAGAGCAAAACTAAATGAAATTGAAAACAGAAGAATCATACAACAGATCAACCAATCAAAAAGTTGGTTTTTTGAAAAGGTCAATAAAATAGATAAACCTTTGGCTAACCTAACAAGAATTAGAAGAGCAAAATCCCTAATTTCATCAATCAGAAATGATAAAGGCCAAATAACAACAGACTCCTCAGAAATTCAGCAAAACCTTAATCAATATTACATAAAACTCTATTTTCAGAAGTATGAAAATCTGAAGGAAATAGATCAATACTCGGGAACATGCCACCCTCCTAGACTTAGCCAGAAAGAAGTGGAAATATTAAACAAGCCTATAACAAATTCTGAAATAGCATCAACTATAAGAAATCCTCCCCCCCCCCAAAAAAAAAGCCTGGGACCAGATGGCTTCACATCAGAATCCTACCAAGCCTTTAAAGAGGAACTCATACCTATATTTCTTAATCTTTTCCAAAACATATTAAAAGAAGAAATACTTCCCAACACATTCTACGAAGCAAATATCACTCTGATACCCAAACCAGGAAAAGAACCAATAAAAAGAGAAAATTATAGACCAATATCTCTAATGAATATTGATGCAAAAATATTCAATATGATCTTAGCAAATAGGATCTAACAACACATCAAACAAATTATACATCATAACCAGGTGGGTTTCATACCAGGGTCCCAAGGATGGTTCAATATATGTAAAGTCATAAATATAATACATCACATAAACAAATTAAAAAACAAAGACCATATGATTCTCTCAATTGATGCAGAAAAAGCTTTTGATAATATCCAGCATCCTTGATCAGAAAGAAAATAGGTATAGAAGGAACATTTCTTAAAGTGATAGAGGCCATCTACAGCAAACCCAATTGCCAATATCATATTGAATGGAGTAAAATTGAAATCATTTCCACTCAGATCAGGAGCCAGGCCAGGATTCTCACTGTCTCCACTGCTTTTTAACATTGTAATGAAAGCCTTAGCCACTGCAATCAGCCAAGAGAAGGCAATCAAGGGGATCTAAATAGGACCAGAGGAGATCAAACTGTCACTCTTTGCAGACAATATGATTATATATCTGGAAAATGCCAGGGAATCAACTACAAAACTCCTATAAGTGATAAGGAATGCAGCAATGTCTCAGGATACAAAATTAACACTCACAAATCTGTAGCCTTTATATATACCAACAATAATCAAGGGGAAATACAATCAAGAACTCTATTCCCTTTACAGCAGTGTCAAAGAAGATGAAATATTTGGGGGTGTATCTAACTAAGGATGTAAAAGATCTCTATAAAGAGAACTATGAAACTCTGAAAAAAGAAATACATGAAGATGTTAACAAATGGAAAAATATACCACACTCATGGCTGGGAAGAATCAACATTGTTAAAATGTCTATACCACCTAAAGCAATCTACAGATTTAATGAAATCCCTATTAAAGCACCTCTGTAATACTTTAAAGACCTGAAAAAATTAGTACTTCGTTTTGTATGGAAACAGAAAAAACCTCGAATAGCCAAAACATTACTCAGAAATAAAAACAAATCGGGAGGAATCATGCTTCCAGACGTCAGACTATACTATAAATCAATAGTGATCAAAACAGCATGGCCACAAAAATAGAGAGGTAGATGTATGGAACAAAATTGAAGACCAAGAGGTGAACCCAGACACTTATCGTCATTTGATCTTTGATAAGTCTATCAAAAATATAAATTGGGGCAAAGATTCCCTATTCAACAAATGGTGCTGGGTGAATTGGCTGGTGACCTGTAGAAGTCTGAAACTAGACCCACACCTTTTTCTAAAAAAAAAAATTGACTCTCACTGGTTAAAGGACTTAAACTTAAGACATGAAACTATAAAAATTCTTAGAGAGAGTGCAGAGGAAACACTTGAAAAAATTAGCCTTGCAGAATACTTTATGAGAAGGACATCCTGGACAATTGAAGCAACATCAAAAATACATTACTGGGATCTGATCGAATTATAAAGCTTCTGCACTGCCAAGAACACACTACGTAAAGCCAATAGACAGCCCTCAGAATGGGAGAGGATTTTTGCAGTTTATATTTCCAACAAAGGTCTAATAACCAGAATCCACAGAGAACTCAAATTTATTACTAAGAAAAAAACAAGTGATCCCATTTCATTGTGGGCAAGAGACATGAACAGAAACTTCTCTGAAGAAGACAAGTGCATGGTCTATAGATACATGAAAAAATGCTCATCATCTTTAATCATCAGAGAAATGCATACTAAAACCAACTCTGCTGTTACTAATTCCAATAACAGTAGCCCATATCACAAACTACAGATGTTGGAGTGGATGTGGAGAAAAGGGAACACTTCTGCACTGCTGGTGGGAATGCAAGCTATTACCTTCCTTTTGGAAGGAAGTTTGGAGAACATTCAGGGATCTAAATGTAGACCTGCCATTTGACCCTGCAGTTCCTCTTCTAGATGTATATCCAAAGGACCAAAAATCATTTGGCAATAAAGATATTTGCACCAGATTGTTCATTGCAGCTCAATTCATAATTGCCAAGTCGTGGAAGAAGCCCAACTGCCCATCGACCCATGAATGGATTAATAAATTGTTGTATATGTGTACCATAGACTACTATGCAACATTAAAAAAAATTGAGACTTTACCTCTTTTATGTTTACATGGATGGAGCTGGAAAATATTCTTCTTAGTAAAGTATCTCAGGAATGGAAAAAAAATATCCAATGTACTCAGTACTACTGTGAAACCAATTTATAATCACTCACACTTGCATATG
>CAUYRH010091068.1:0-45240 GCA_963574655.1 Perodicticus potto
AAAAAGGAAGCATGCTTTTTGAATTGGAGGGAAAAGAAATTGCTTTCCTAGGATAACTGTTTTAAATAGCCCAATTTTCTTTTTTTTCCTCTTTTTCTTAAAATTAAAGCATAGCTATGTACATTAATGCAACAGTGGGGTACAATGTGCTGGTTTTATATACAATTTGAAATATTTTCATCAAACTGGTTAACATAGCCTTCACGGTATTTTCCTAGTTATTGTGTTAAGACATTTGTATTCTACATTTAGTAAATTTTGCATGTACCCGTATAAGATGCACCGTAGGTGTGATCCCACCAGTTACCCTCCCACCACCTATCCTCCCCCTCCCATCCCCTCCCTCTCTCCTTTCTTCATATTCTTGGGCTATAAATGGGTTACATTTATGCTTTCATATGAAAGCTATATTTTAGCTTTCATATTACTAATATTTAATAATTAATTAAATTAAAACCAAGTTATAGCTTTCATATATATCAATTACTAAATATTCCAGGTGGTGTTTGTGGGACTGTTTCATAAATAATAAAATTGGTTCTACTATCCTTTTTAAGATTTACTTATCTGTGAGGACTCATGATTAGTGGAGTAATGTGGTTAATATTCAACATGCAGTTTTCTAAATCTTAATATTAACTGAAAAGTATGTTAATAAATGCATTTTAAAAATTTCTGGTGCACGTTCTGTTTTAATAGCTGTGTTAATTTTAGCAAAACATTTAGGAGAAAGAGCACAGGGATTATGTAGACAGCCCAAAAGTTATGACACTCAGAAACATATTGTTAGTGATTGAAAGTTAGTTTAAATGGGCTACTTCCAGAATTTCTGCTACTAATACGTTAAACATGACAGCATTGTTTATGTAATCGATAATGTTTCTATAAAACTTTCCTGAAATTGGCTTTGTATAAAAGGATCTTAAAAAAAAAAGCCTCAGGAAATAGAACTGCAATTTTTTTTTTAATATTGTAGTTAAAGAAGATAAACGGAAATTGGATATATTTGCATAGCATTTGGCTATAATCATCATATCATGGGGGAAAAATCTACAATCTTTGTGCAGAATAAAACAGAATTCACAAGTTATTAAATACTAAGAAATATTCATGAACAGAAACTTCTGTTATAACACATTGTTTTGTACGTGCGAAGCTTCATATGAATCCTTCTTCAAGTCAATAAACATTTAACGTGCAGCTATTCTCCACCAGACTCTGAAATATAAACATGGAGGGAACATGAACAGGGGCCCAGCTCCAAGGCTGTACCTCATTACATTCAGGTGGATCCATGAGTATCTTCTGAAATAGTCATCTATCTCTTCATCTAATTTGTGTTGCTGAAACAGACAATAACAGACTGAGTAATTTATAAAGAAAAAAAAAATGATTTGCCTCATGGTTCTGTGAGGACGGAGGGGCCAGACCTGGAGGGCTTTGTGCTGCATCGCGCCAAGGCAGGAGGCAGGAAGGCGAGAGACATGAGAGGAAAAGAGTCAGAAAGGTTGGGGTCTCGTGTCTGTCGCTCTCAGGCCGACTCTGCAAGCTGGTAGCTCTGTAGTTCCTGGGTCTTAGGAGTGACACCTCCACAGCTCCCCTGGTTATTGCCACAAGCGGGGCTCTCTGTAGTGGCTTTGCCCCAGGACAAGTCTCTGCCTGGACTCCCAAGCTGTCTGAGACAGCCTGTGAGGCCTAGGTGGAGAAAGCCAGGGCCAGGCCCCTATAGCCTTGCATTCTGTATGCCTGCAGAATTTGCACCGTGTTGACATTACTGTTGTCTTCTTTCTTTTTTTGTTGTACGGCTCTCTATAAGGCCAGTATCACTCTGAAATCAAAACCAGACAAGTATACAAAAATAAAGAAAGAAAAGAAAACTACAGACACACAATTCTGGTGAACAGAGAGGCCAAAGTCCTCAACAATATGCTAGCAAACCACATCCAATAGCACATCAAAAAAGAATACACCACAATCAAGTGGGATTTAAACCAGGGTTACAAGGACGGTTCAACATACCAAAGTCAGTAAGTGTGACGTGTCACATGAACAGAATCAAGGGCAAAAAAAAAATCTGATCATTTTAATGGATGCATTTGATAAAGTCCAACATTCCTTCATGATAAAAGCTCAACGCACGGGGCATAGAAAGAACATACCTCACAATAATAAAGGCCATATACATATGACAAACCCACGGCTAGTGCTGGAGTAAACAGGGAAGACAAAGCAGCAGGGCTGGCATGGAAGGAGACAGGCCAGGCGGGCAGAGGGAAATCTCCCTAGAATCTGCCTTCTTCACTTTCTTACACAACCCATCTCTTCCTCTTCTTTTGTTTCTTACTGATATGCAAATGATGTTTACTAAGGTTGTGAACCTCAGGCAGTCTTAAAATAAAGATTGTTACTAAGCTGCTTTGCAAAAAAATGACAAATTAAAATGAAAAGAAAATCATATAAGGAATACAGGTTAGATTTTTATTTTTTTTTTTAATTTTGGAAAGCAGCAGGTCTTACGAAGCAGCTTTGTCACTTGTGATAAACCAGACACATAGAACCTTGCACAATTCTAGAGGGCCTCTTAAAGACTGTTACCTATTTCAAGATAGAACAGTCAGACCTTTCTTAACCACAGACGTTAGTCTAATTTTTAGGGAGGGGTCCTGTATACTTCCATGGTGGCCGTGGGTAAATGGACAAGGTCTAACATCTATTTAGACCTATTTTATATGCCCTAAACTTTGTATTCATTTTTTTTCTTTCTTGGGTTTTTTTTTTCCTTTGAATGAAACTTAAAAAGACAAAACAAAACAAAATAAAACTAATGTTGCAGAATTATAAAATTCCTTTGATGTTCTAACTTTGAGTAGGATGCCAGCAAATGGACTTTTTTTTTTATTCCTTAGGGAGTCAATGTGTGTGTTGCTGCTCATTAAATAGAGTTCATTTGCGGCCCTGAGAAGCCCTTATTGAAAAGTAGATCAGCACTATTGTACAAAGTTTTCTTCCTTAGTTATTGCACCTGACTGTAGGATTTTTTTTTCCAAGTTGTGCCTTTCCTTCTGGAATTTTAAACGTCCTTCAGGTGCTTCCTGAATGCCTTTCTCTTCCTGAACGAGAGGTGGTCACCTGACTGGAGATTCTCAGGTGTGTTAATTTACTTCACCTGTGCCTACTCTTGTGAAGCATGAGGTTTTCATTCTTGAGAAGAAACTCATTCAAGGGTGGATTTCCTATCACAGGCTCACATATCAATGTTGTTGAATTTCATTGGTGTGACTTATACCAGGTGATTATGAAGATTTTTTTTCCTCTGAGTAGTTAGTTCATGGAGGCTACAAAGTTGAAAAAGGCAAGTCCTGAATGTGGAATTTTTAATGTATATACCTCATTTATTTATTTTTTAATTTTTTGTAGCCAGTCTCTACTTTCCTATTTTAGTACTGCTTAAGTATTCTCATGACCTGTCTTAAACCTAACAGTTGACATATTGATGGAAATAGCTGGACTTTCAGGATTTTTTTTTTGTGATTCATTTTTTTGTAACTCCTGTTTGTACATGTAATAATATTGAACAAATGATGAAATGTTGCTCTAATGCAGTGATTTTCAACCAGTATGCTGTAAAAAATTTTGAAGAATGTTAATTAAATTATTTTCAAGATTAGTTCAAAACACAGTAAGCAGGTTCTCTTTTTTACTGTCTTTTTGATTAACATAATTTCATCATGCCATGGAAATTTAACTATAGGTTCAAGCGTGCCTGAGATAAGAAAGGTTGAAAAACATTGCTTTAGTAAGGGAGGAGAAAGGAACCCTTCGCTTCTGGGCAAAGAAAGTCTTTCCTCTCTCTGCAAAAGGCCCTTATTAAAAAGTACATAGACAGTGTTATACAAAACTTTCTTTCTTAGTTATTGCACCTGCCTGTAGTATTTTTTTTTCCAAGTTGTGCCTTTCCTTCTGGAATTTTTTTTTTTTTTTTTTGAGACTTGTTGCTGTTGGTAGAGTGCCGTGGTGTCACAGCTAACAGCAACCTCCAGCTCTTGGGCTTAAGCGATTCTCTTGCCTCAGCCTCCCAAGTAGCTGGGACTACAGGTGCCCACCAAAAAGGCCAGCTATTTTTTGTTGCAGTTGTCATTGTGGTTTAGCTGGCCTGGGCCAGGCTCGAACCCACCCACCTAGGCCTTCCAGAGTGCTAGCAGTACAGGAACGAGTCACGGCCCCCAGCCTTGTTCCTATTTTTGATATACTTTTAACTGAGAATGTATGGTCATATGCTTTGTATTCTAGTAAGCCATTAACACCTTTCCTGAAACAAAGCAGGGAAGAAAGCAAACAGGTAAGCTTAGCGTCAAACAGAAAGGCCAACTGGTGAGCAGGAAGGCTGAGGCAGGTGGCACAAAGGCAGAAAGTAGGTTGCAAAAGTGGGGGGTAGAATTGAGTCCAGATACCTAAGTTTTTTCCTACCTACCTGGCAGGCTTCAAAATGAACACATTATCTATTAAGCAACATGGAATAAAACCATTCCAGGTCCTTCTTAGTGAGCATAAGTTAACTCAAGTCAGTTACTCAAAAGTCAAATTAAAAGGAGTAGTGGAGAAGATTGGCTGAGAGATGCACAATTAGCTCACTTCTTTAGGTGGTTTAATCTCTGATTTTTCTGAGATTTTTTAATCTCAGAAAACAAAAGGTCCCCTAAAAGCAGATCTGCTCAGGGATTCACTTTCACTGTCTTGATTTTTTTGTTAGATGCTTAGACTTTATTCAAATCATCATAATAGTCATATGAAATTCCCTTCTAAATGTTACAAAATGCTTTAGACATTTTTCATAGCATAATTTTGTAGACTTTCTATCAGATGTCACAAATTAGTGACCTAGGAGTTGACCAGCAGAGTAAAAAAATTGTAATATTTGCCCATATTATAATTAGAAAAATTCACATGAACATGTACAAGCAAATAAACGTCCTCCTTTGGTGACCTATAGTGACAAAGGGTGACGCTGACAGCATCTGAGGAGTGTGCTGTTGTCCACACCCTAGTATTCGCTATGGTCTTAAACTGGATAAATTCATTTACATGACTTGATAGCCTCCCGTAGCATTTGCATGGCTGATACTAAGTATAATACGATGTCTATTTGAGGAATGTATCTTAAAATGTACTGACAAGGTAAAGTTGGCCCCAATAAGGAAAGGAACTGCTTCTATTCTGTGTGTAAGAGCCATATAGTAGCCTAATGCACTAATTATCAAGTGGGTCAACTTTATATAGATATATACTGTTTTAATTTCAAAATACTAAGAGAATACAAATATTTTTTGTTGCAAACACTTTGGATACCTTTTGTAATGCTTAAGTCAGGGTTTTTCAGGTGCCCATCACTCAAATAGTGTTGTTGTATCTGTTTTAAGTTTTTACCTCTTTTCTCTAGATTCCCCATCTTAATTTCCAATGACTCTTAACATTTCTCTGTGCCCATATGTGGCCCAATTATTAGTTCCCAATTAAGAGAGAGAACATGCGGTGTTGGTTTTTACATTCCTGAAATATTTCACTTAGGTCTCCAGTTCCATCCAAGTTGGTGCAAAAGACATTATTTCATTCTTTTTTGACTGGGTAATCCACTTATGAATTGATGGACGCTTAGCTGATTCTACATCTTTGTGATCGTGAATTGTGCTGCAATAAACATTTGAATGCATACACATTCAAGTGCAGGTGTCTTTTGATGAAAGGACTTTTCCTTAGCATAAATACCCAGTAGTGATATTAATTGCTGGATCAAATGGTAAGTCTACGCTTACTTCTTTGAGGAACCGCCATCCTGTTTTCCAGTTATAGTAATTTCCGGTCTCACCAACAGTGCAGTGTGTCAGGGTTTATTTCTCTCTGCATCCACGCCAGCACCTACTGCTTTTTGGCTTTGAACAATGGCCATTCTGACAGAGCAAAAGTGCCATCTCTTTGTGGTTCTAATTTGCATTTTTCCTTATGATTAATGATGCTGAACATTTCTTCAAGTTTGTTGGCCATTCATCTATCTTCTCTGACAAAACATCTGTTCATGTCTTTATCCACCTTTTAATGACATTGATTTTTCTTCCTGATTTTTGAGTTCTGTGTAGATTATGGACATTATCCCCTTATTGGCTGAATAGTTCGTGAATATTTTTCTCTCTCATTCTGTAGCTTGTGTGTTGATACCCTCCTTACCTATACAAAAGCATTTTAATTTAATCTAAGCACTATTCATTTATTTTTGTTATTGCTCTATTTGCCTTTGGGATCTTAAGTCATTCTTTGCCCAGACTATTACCTAGAAGAGTTTTTCCTGTTTTCTAGAACTATAATTTTTTATGGATTCATGACTTATACTTAGGTCTTTTATACATCTTCAATTAATTTTTGTATCTGGTGACAAAAATATAGTTTCTTTCTATGAATGTGGCTATACTGTTCTCCCAGCACAATTTACTAGATAGGCCTTCCTCTCCCCAGTATATGTTGTTGTCTGCTTTGTCAACGATCAGTTGATCATAGGTGGAATGCTTTATATCTGGGTACTCTATTCCGTTCCATTGGTCCATCTCTCTACTTTTATCCCTGTACCAGGCTGTTTTGGTTACTATAGCCTTGTAGTATAATTCAAAGTCACATAATGTGATGCCTCCAAATTTGTTCTTTTTGTGTAAGGTTGCTTTAGCTATTTAGGCTCTTTTTTGGTTCCAAATGAAACATAGAACTTTTTTTAGATCCATGAAATATTACATTGGGATTATGATGAGGATTGCATTGAATTTCTAAATCATTTTGGGCAGTATCAACTTTTTAACAATGTTGATTTTACCAATCCATGCATAAGAGGCTCAATTGTAAATGTGTAATGAACTAAGTATATTAGAACTATGTACATTCTTTTTTTAATTTCATACTTCATTATTTATATATTAATTTCATAATATTTACCTTTTGTGGAAAAATACTTCAAATCCTTTTTGCAGAGTTGAAGTACATGTATTCTAATATGAGAAAATATTATGTAATTAAGAATGAATCAAGGAAAAAAATAAAGCGAGAAAATGTTACGTTAACAGAATTTTTATTTGGGGATTAAATTTAATGTTTAGTTACAAACATATAACACTCATATATGGAAAAACAAGAGCAGAATTTGAGCTCAGCATCACATAATTATTGTCACTATTTTCCTTATGAGATACTGAAAAAGAAAAGCATAATTGTCAATAATTTAAATATTACAACACAGCACATTTTCATGTAATAATTTAGCAATCAGATTCATAGTTGATTTTTTACCTAAGTCAGAGAGTAAGCTGTTCCATGTTAATGTAAATGGGTATGTTTGAGCAATTAAAAATGATATATAAAAGAACAGTATACAATAAATTCAGTATCTATAAAAATTTTGTGATGTAAACTTCCTTTGTATTTTTAACTTTATAAGGAACTTTATGTAAAGTTTTATGACTGATTTTTCTAGAGGATGGTATGTAACAATCTTGCTAAATTCTCTAATTTATCTATAAATTAATATTATTTTTTTAAGAGATGAGATCTCACTCTGTTGTCAAAGTTGGAGTCCAGTGGTACAATCATAGCTCACTGTAGCCTTGGACTCTTGGGCTCAAGCAATTCTCACACCTTGGCCTCCAAAGTGCTAGGTATGAGTCACTAAACCCAGCCTACCTATGGATTATTTCAAACTTTATACATAAAAAGCATTTCATTTATTTAGTCATTCTTGCTTTTATAAATGAAAATTATTTTACTCATTTGTTCTTGTTTTATTACGTTGGCTACGGCTTTAGTAAAATGTTGGGAAGCATTTGTGATAATGAACATCCTTGCTTTGCTTCCTATCTGAAAGAGAATATTTCAAATTCAGCATAATTATGATACTGTACAGTTTTCGGTAGATATTGCTTTTCTTCAGATTAAAAAAAGTCCGTTTCTAATTTGCCAAGAGTAAACATACGCAAATCCTGAAAATTTTCAACCCTTTACAACACTTTACCATGATTTTGCTAATGTAATTACTTTTCTAATGTTAAATTGCCATTTCAATACAGGAATTAACTTTAGCTGGATCATGATAGCCTCTATCTACTCCGTGCTATTTGATTTGGTCATTTTAACAATATGATTTTCTATCTATGTTGATATGTGATATTGTCCTATTATCTTATTTTAGATTTATGTTATACCAGCCTCATAAGGAATGTTCCCTTATTTTTCTATATTATGGAAGATGAATTTATAATATCAAAGTAATCAACTTTTAGTGAAATACATTATTTCTTCTAATTTCAACACTTAATGATTCTTTTCTCTGTTTAATGAACCTTTTCCTTACTTTCTGTATTTCTCAAGATGGAAGTAACTATAATAGTATTTGTCACCCTTTACTCTAATTCATTTTTACATACATATATAAAAGTAAATGCTCTGTACTGGTACCTCTTTTGAAACTGTGCTCCCATTTGTTTTCTAACCTTAAAAAATAATCAATTGTACAAGGAAAAGAATAGTTATTTCAAGAAGCTTTTCTCTGGAAATATAAAATTCACTTCTTTTGACTAAGGATGAATGAGTCTCTACAAAATAATTAAGCCAAAGGAGTGCCTAAATTACAACAAATCTTACAGTAAGCACACAACAGCATTTAGCCTTTATGTATACATATAACAAAGTCATATAATATTTAACTTGGAGTACATTTTTAAAAAAGGAATGCTCTGGGCCATAAAGCTCTTGGGCTTGTGGATATGTCATGTTTTTATTTAGAAACTATCAATACATATATAAAAATAACTGTATTTTACTTTTATTTTAAATAATTGGAATTTTAATGGTCATGAGTAAAGTAAACTGCTTTTCTACACTTTGGAACAACAGAGTGTTTGGCTGTATTTCAAAATTTAGACAGATTCTAAAGAGCTATTTCTGTAGGCACTGTGAGTTCAGGAGCAGTCACATCTAATTGGATGACCGATCAGTTTGAAAGGTATACAGTTATGAATGTGGCAGTTTCTCTGTTGGCCTGTAGAAGCTCAATTTCCTAATGGATATCTGTGCTAATATAAGATTGTACCCAAAGAAGAAAATAATTTAAAAATCTGTTAAATTTTTAGAAAACTTTATGTGTGTGGCTATGTATGCTTATATATTACACAGATTAACAGATTTTTAAAAGTATGTACAGTTAAAGATCCACTTTGTAAGTGATGCATATCTCAATAGAGAAAATATGTAAAAAAAGAATGACTGAATATTACTTTTTATCTCCTAATCAGAAATCAAAGAAATGAATAGATTTTAATATCTAAGATACAATGTATTTCATGTATGCTTTTATTAAACATTAACTACTCCATATAACAAAATAGTCTGTTTTTAAAATTACAGTATTAAAATAAAACAAAAAAGTTAACATTCAACTCAGATAAATATTAGTAACAGCAGTTTTTGACAATACTAGTCCTTCAAGGAAGCAATAAAATGTTTGGTTTCTATACAGTCAAAACAATTAGACTGAACCAAAACAAATAACTTACAAATGATCCCTTATGATTCATGCAATGCATACATTAAATCACTTTGTATTTTACCAGTTATATTAGTTTATTGAATTCAAGCATATAGTTTGTTTTGAATTAAGAAATCAATTATTTGCTTTATTTACTTATGATCATAACAGTCTAAACTGCTTTAAGTCAAATGGTAAAAACTGCTCTAGTGAGTACCTGAGGATGATTTTGAAAGCATTCCTACCTAAGAATTAACAAAATTAGAGATAATTCCTAACACATTTGGCCCTTCACATCTGTGAGATTCAAGCAACTGCAGATTTAAAATATTTGGAAAAAAGTCTCCACTGGACTTTTTTTCTTGTCATTATTCCCCCCAACACAGGAAAACAACTATTTACACAGTATTTACATGGTATTAAACATTATAAGTAATCGAGAGATGATTTAATGCAGGTGGGAAGAAGCGCATACGTTACATTATGACTACTATGCCACTTTAATCAGGGGTATCCATGGGAGTTCATGGAACAAATGCCCCACAGATACTGAGGGATGACTGTAAATATTTTTTAAAGGAGAAAAAAAAAGATATTCATATAATTATAAACTACTAAGCCATTATTACATCGGATTCCACATTCCTCCATGGAGAGTAACATTTGGAATGAAGACAGAATCCGTTTTACCTTACTGTGAAGGCTGAATGCCACTGGCTGGTTGGGGTAACACGCTGGGGAATCCCCAGAAGCTCCATCTGCCGTCTACAACAGGAGCAACACAGAAAATGGGGGTGTCTGTGTTGGGGGTTTGTTGACCTTGTTTTTACTGACTTTTCCCTAATCTTGGAAATACTTCATAAAACTTATTTTCTATATTGCTGGGTTCAAATACACTATATAAAGCAATGACAAAAATTCCTCTGTAGTACTTATCCAACAAACTTTAGTAAAAATGGTATGTTATAAAAGATCATCAGGTATGACATATTTATTCCTATATAATAGCACATAGTGGTTAACTGGATGTAAGAAATAAGAAAAAAAAAATCCACAGGCTATATTTATATGGCTATTCCTTGAAGGTGCCTGGTTATATCAAAATATCAGTATAGTGGTTTATTCCTGTGTATTCCCCTAAAAAGCAGTCATATTGTCACTACTGTACTAATTTCCTATGGCCTGATCATTCTCAGAGAAATGGCAAATTCTTAAATTATAAATTATTTAATATAAATGATGCCTTATTTCTAAAACATAGTATTTTACTTCAAAACCACTGTTTTAAAAGCAAATTTTATCACCTGACAGGCTATTTTATAATAAATTTCCATGCTAATTTATGTTTCTGAATGGATGACTTTGTACTCTGAAAATTTATATGCATTTTTTTCATTGCCCTATTGTTCTTTTTAATAGGATTAAATATTTAAGAAATGACATTTATGTAACAGGATATATGTTAGATGTTTTTACTATAGTTATATATCAACTATAACAATAGGGTGCATTTTATTAAAAGATTCATTTTTAGCATATATGGTAGCAATTAATCACAAGTATTTTAACCTAAAGATACACTAAAATGAAGAAATTATTATATACAATTTAAAGTATTGTCTTTTAGAAATATTATTTTTATCATTATTATAAAACATTAAAGTTAATTTAAAGCCAAACTTCAGGACTTATTTTATATGTGAAAGAATTTTCATTTCCACACTTCTAAAGTCTAAAATGGTTCAGTAAATTTTCTCTATGCTTTGTTAAAAATAACTTAAAATATTAAAAAACAATCCAATGATAGTAACCAGAAGTAATCAGAAGTACTCTTTCTGATTTCTTAGATGATAATTGGTCTCTTATTAAATACATGAATAATGAAAATACATTAAAGACTGACAAAGTATCCCCAATATATTGATATTTAGGGCATTGTATCTTCATAGTAATTCTGAAACAACTGCTTTCCTAATAATTGAGAAGGAATTTTAACTTTAACTTTTAAAAAGAGTATATTTCATAGCTTCTAAAATCTGAAACTCAGCAGAGTAAAGCAAAAATGCTGTATATGAGAAACAGTTATGTTTTAGGTGACAAAAACTCTACAAATGATGATACATATTGTGAAGAAAGCAGGCCTTCCTAACACAATGTCGTCACAGTAAGGCTTAAGGTATCTTATTTTATTTTTAATTTTTAAAAATAGACTATTATTTAAAGCGGTTTTAGGCTCACAGAAAAATTGAGAGAGGTACCGTGATTTATTATTCTTAAAAACATCATCATTATTGGAGAGTTATCCCGAGTCTGAATGCTAACGCAATGAAGTTGACTGAAGCACTGAAAAAAGACTTAGAACTAAACGTGTACATCATTGTCTTTCGGGCTTTTTTTTTTCCCGATAGATGTATCAAATACACACAGTCTTATTTCTTGGGGCTGAGGGTTCAAATATAACATAACTGTGTACTAACTGCCCTATGTAACACAAGCACGTTATCTACTATAAAATGAAAATTTAACTGCCCGAATCAGAATTTCACTTTCATTTTTCATTTCATTTTTCATTTTCAGCAATGCAGTAAATCACACTAGAAGGAGTATCATTCACACAATTTTTCCTCCAGGTATTTTCTCAGTGCAGTATTGTGAGGGGTGGAGATGATAGTATCTCTCTATGATGCAAAAAATATTTTAATTAAAGAGAACAGTAACAGTGTATAATGATTTGGGCAGTTTTCTTTCCACCCAAAAGGCATTTATTAAAATTAGCTGATTCAATAATTATTAATCAATGCATTAAGAAATAGGCAGCTAGTGATTTAATGTGTAAGTTGCTCTTTCCTTAATATATTTTTCAGACCACTTATGAGTCAGTTCTAGATAAAGCCCTGGTTTATGAGGGCGGTAATCAAGGTACACCGTGTTACTGGTTCTTTTGGGAACAGCTTTCTCAATCTGAGTTCCTTCATGCCACTCATTAAAAGACGTGATAGAGACTACACTGGGGTGCGTCTGAAGTGCGGCACTCAGAGCAATTTCATAATACTTCCCATTGATTCGGTTCCGAGTGTTCTGAGTATTCCACGGACGGATGCTGGTGTCTATGTATCCTGGGCCCACACTTGGGATAAATATTAAGTTGTGCTTATCACAAAAGAATTTCAGGCTAGCCCAATTCTGATGTGATGAGCCATAAGTAAAACCATTTGTGGCAAAATATGTGTAAATTCCATCAAAACCACTTTGAAGAATGTCATATTTATGTTTTTCTTCTACTAGAAGTGCAATAAACAATCCATCATAAGGCGAATTGCGAATACTTTGAGACCCTGAGGTGGTTAACAGATTGGACCATTTTTCAGGCGTGGTGATATAAGAATCATAGACATAAAACATGGGAAGAGCTTTGCCGGTCTTCGTCTTGTACCTGTAAAAGGCCGGATGACTTCCATATCTGCAACACAAGCATATGTAAAAATGAAATGAATATTCACAACCCACTTCCACAGACAAAAACTGTTTACGTGCTCAAAACGAAGGAATCAGTGCGGTTTAAGCACATTGCTCCATTTCTTCAGGGAATCCATTATGTAAGTATAATAATTGAAAATGCATTCTTAATTTTACACATTAGAAAATTAGGTAATGGATGCATTACCAAATAAGAGATTAATTATCTCATATTGAGATTTACAAAAGATGATTAATGCCATAAAAAGCCTCTTATTTTCTATATGAATACATAAACTGCTTTTTTTGTATCAGGCATAATTACACCACTGACACTGACAAGTTCCTTGTGATAGTTCAGCGTCTCTCACACTGTTATCAGTAACATCCTTTAACAAAATGAAACTGTATTAACAAATTTTTTTTTTGTACAGACTAAATGAAAAGATTAATTACGGGTCCAGCACTAAAAAGTAGTTTACATTTCATAATCTGAACCTTCTTTTTAAAAAGATGTAACTCTGTATTTCTAAAGATTTAAAAAATACTATCAATTTGAAATTTCAATGATAGAAACCCTAAACAGCCTTATAAACCTTGTAAAATAATAAAATAGGAATCTTTATTCATATAGAAAATGAAAAGAATTTGAGAAGTGTTCCTCAAAATTATTATGAGATTCATTTTAAACACAGTTCAAATTATTTTTATCAAAGATATCAGATTATAAATCATTCAAATCTCTCAAAATAATTTAATGTACCCTTATTGTAACAATAATTATTAGAGGATCATGTAACAGTATTTATAAACATTGAAGAAACTCACTTGTCTATAATATACTTGACATTTTTGTACATATTTTGATCATCTCGATTGCTATATGGTTCTATGTGAAAAGTGACCTAAAACAAACAAACCAAAGTATCAATTAGAGAAAAAAGAAACCCGTAGTCTAAAAATAAAAATGAAATATACTCCATATATTAAAGTGACTGATTTAATAATCTTAATTTGAGATGAATATTTATTGAACACAGAAGTTACCAGAGAATTCTTAATAATAACATTTACTAAGAATGTCTTCAGCTATATAATACACTAAACATTTTACACTTACTACCTCGGTTGATCTTCACAACTCTATAAGGTCGTTACTGTAACTATTTCCATTTTCTAAACGAGGCAATCAAAGTCAAGACGGGTTCAGGGATTTGTACACGGTCACCTACTTAGAGGCAATACAGGCAATCTCAATTAGCTCAAATGCTCAACCACTGTGCAATGCTTTTTAAATATGTTTATTCCTAATAAAAAATATCTTATTTACTTACATTCTATATAAAATATGTAAGAATATGCCATATAGTCAAACGTATCTTCTTTTGAAGAAATGCAAAACATATATATATATGTACGTGTGTGTGTGTGTGTGTGTGTGTGTATATATATATATATATATATATATACATATGATCCAGAAACATCTGGATTCCTTTTTCGGGTATGTGAACATTAAGTTTATATTTAAAAGGAGTCAATAGTACATTTCTTTAAATGACAAATTCTTCTACTTCATTAAGATAGCACTTTACAAAACAATCTGCACTTAATTTGCGCTATTATTTAAGGAATATATAATGAAATTACTGAAAAAATAATACCCATTAGTGCTATGAAGGAAAATAATTTTCTTGACATGTAAATTATTGAGATGTTCATGTCTCTAAGATGATAGTAGAAAGCAGTAACTAAAAATATTTTTAGAATACTGCGCACAGATTTAAATTTTTTAACTAAGAACAATCAGCTGTGCATAAATCAATAAAAACTAATTGTGGCTAGTAAAACCATTTTGTATGCCACTTCTGAAGTAATGTGGATAATAGATGATAATTACCATAAATGAAAGAAATTTTTACAAAGAATTTTAGGATTTTCAGTTTTATTCCTAATTTTACTGATTTATCAACAGCAATGAAAAAACTTTATGGAAATCTAATAAATTTCTTGCTACTGTTTTTATTTTAGGTTTCAGGTTCTATGTAGTTCTTCTGAAACTGGAGCCTTCTACTGTGATATAAAACTGTGTTTTCAATCACCCAATTAAATCACAAGGTATATTCCATTAATCAGTGCTGTTCGTTTTCACAGAATCTATTTTAAAGGTCAGACAGTATTTAGTGAAAATATAATTCCCTACTTTTAATAACATGAGATTACACTAATATTACACAAAAGAAGTTTTTGTTAGCAACTAAGGTCAAATTCATTTTTGCAATATATTGTCAGTATTGCTAGAGTAGCAGCTATTAGGGCAGTTTGATTTTTCAGTAATTTTAGTATTGCTTTTTAACTTCAGTTGAAAGAAAACTGCCAAATACATAAGTATTTTCAGACTCTTATATAATGTTACCTTGGGTAATTCTTCCTTCAGATAGAGCATTTACATTTTCTAAATTTCCATTTTATATAAAAAGGACACCACATTTAAGCAAATATCCTTTATCAAAATGAATTTAACTTTACAGCTGTCAATTTTAAAGATAAAGTGCTTCTTTTGTAAAGTGCAAATCCATATATTTGCAAAACCAAAAAGCCTAACCATTCCTCCAATTCATGTTTCTAATTTTGACCTTGCCAGTCTCTTCTCTAACCAGCAGCCAAAGTGAATTTTCTGCAGTGAAAAATCTGACCATATTTTTCTCCTTCTCCAACACCTCCATTCTCTATGTTCACCCCTACACACACTCCAGCCTTTGCCACTACAGAAATGAGGTAGGTCTTCCTACTCCTACGTGACACCCTAATACTTTGTACTTTTCTCTTCCTGAAATTTATTTATTTTGCTTAATCTCCAATAGGTTGCAAGGTCTCTGAAGGAGAGAGCTAATACGTATCGTTTTAATATTGCCAGCATCTGGAACAGTATCTGGCATAAAACAGCAATAAAAGAATGCATGCAAAAATCAATGGATGAATGATTTTCATGCAGAAATGGACAACACTCGAATTAGATTCTAAGCTTTGCCAATGATACTCCACTTAGGTAAGATTTGCCAAGTTTCCACTATAAATTCACAGTATTCATTTAGGAACAAAAAAGAGGAAAAAGGAGAGATCATGGATAATATATTTCAAATGAACCTGAAAAATCACTTAAGAAACAATCACAGACATACTTGTATGCAGGAGTCAGCTGGTCAAAAATCTGCATGTCTTAAAATCAAAAAGAATGATGACCCTAGAGGCATATGGAAATGAACAATGAATGCTGATAAGCCAAAAGTATGTGATTTATGCATAAAGTAGGAGGAAAACTTACTACTCTAATATAAAAAACTAAATTTATTAAAATGCAAGACCATAAGTGGCTGAGTTGGTTTCCCTCTACAATACTGAGCAAAGGTCTAAGAACCACTGGATCTGCTTGATTTCTTTTACCTAAACGAATGATCTAATTCAGTCAAGTCAGGTTTTGATGTGATGACGCTTTATAACAAACAGGCCAACCATCTCAATGGCTTACAAAGACATGCATTTGCTTCTTGAACATAAAGTTAAGAGCGGGCTGTGCTGGCTGTGCTGGCTGTGCTCTAGGATGTGAACTTGTTCAAATTAACTTCCTGTATCTGTCATCCTGGGTTCTTGCCAGAAGGGGGCAGAACCACACACGCACAAGGCAGAGACTGTGTCTTCTCATGGCTTGTGAAGGGAAGGAAGCCATGAGGCCAAACCCAACAGCAGTCAGACAGAACGACAGGACGCATACTCATTCTGCCTTGGGAATGGGATGAAAACAGGGACGTTCGCTAAACAATGACAGAAAATGCCAAACAGCTCCATTATGTCTCGCTCAAAACATTATTGCACGGCTATGTTCTTAACAGAGAGACAAGATACATGGACAGGATCCCGCTGAGTTTTATTAGATGACAGCTCTTGCTCCAAATATGCAGATGAGTATATGACACATAAAATAATAATCTAAATCTCTCTGAAAAATCACGAGTTTTTAGTTTTACTCATTTACATTTCAAAAAAATTGGTATTTACTAAGAATAATGCGAAACACGTAACTAAAGCACTAAACACTTGTTAATCTTGCTTATTTGTTTATATCACTAATAATAATTTAAAAAGCACTCACCTAAAATAACTCTTGGTTTAAGTTAATCAAAATTGAAATTGCAAAGTAATTAGTGACTAATACTAATTAAAATATTATTGAACAGTAAACACTTAAACTCAAGCCAAGAATGAGGAACACGTTAATAAAGATTAAAGTAGAATTAATACATGACAATCATTAGAATTATTTTAGAAATAAAACTGATAAGTGGAAAGGTTGTTTGGAAGGGTAAGAGCTAAACAAATTAATATTAATCAAATTAGGGTAAAAGGGCAGATTATTTCCTTGCTTTAAAGATTAGCAAGAAAAAAGACAAGTTACTAATGAACTCATTTTAGACTTAGAGTTTAAGCTTCGTTATGTGCATTGTAGACCTTAATTTATCAGCACAGAACTCACAACATTATTAATCTTTTGTATCATATTGCCTCAGTACTTGAAATAATGTCATTAATTAAACATACTAACAGTCCTTTATATATCAGCAAGCCAAAGGGAAAGTTTTCCATTCTTTAACAAAAAAAAAAAAATTACATTTTAATCATACAAATAATATCTGTCCACCATAATATCACAATACAAACCACAGAAAAATCCAATAAATAAAGTTATCTTATGGTTTCGTCCTGTTGTTTCATAAATGAGGGGGGTGATCCTAGAACTACTGAAAGACAGACTCAGAAGGACTCGGCTGGATAAGTTGCAGTCTCGTGCTTCCAGGTCTATTCTTTACACTACAAAGAGTTCCTCCCCAAATGGGAAGCCAAGAAATTGTTCCAAAAATTTTGGAAAACATTAGTCTATCAAGTTCCAAATTTTTCTGATCATTATTTATAAAATCGGAAACAAATACCATTGGCAACATTCACAAAGACAATTAGTGGTTGAGCTCTTTGCCACACTCTCCTACACAGAAGCTTCAAACAAGAGACAAACCAATTTATCTTCATGCACTAGAACGTTTTCACTTTACCTTTAAAAACCTCCTAAAGAACTAAAACAGCCAGTTTCTTGAGCTCCCATCTCCCAGGATTATACCAGGGCCTGGACAGAAGAGAGGCCCTTGGACCTGTTTTGCAGAAGACAAATCAATCACTTATCCAGATTCAGACTGGGTGCCAGAACCAGGAGTCTTGCCTACTTGCAGATTTCAAATGCCAATGAAAACTCACGGAGTGGAACTGGGGGACATGGCAGGTGACAGCTCTTGCCAGTGAGCTAATTTGAGAAATGCTGTCTTAACAGGTTCAGGATTGTAAAGCAGAAAGAGGCAGCTTTATGGACAGGAATAAAAAAATGCTGCCTAGTTAGCTATTTCTCTCTCCCTAGAGTTCCATATCTATTCTCCAATAACTACTAAATCTCTAAGTTACAAAAGGAAAATTAAAAATACTTTTTCACATTTTTATTTGAAACAAAGTATTTCAACAGTGATCCACATCACCTCTTAACAAAGTTCAATTACCAATACTGGAAAAGCTAGACTGTCCTCCACTGGATATACAAAGCAAGAAATTACACAGACAAAGAAAGATCCAGCAATTTTAAGGAGGGTCAGCAATCTTGAGAACTCAGGGTAAATGGTCCCCAGTTAAAAGACACTCAGATTCACATTTTCAGTAAGAGCTGCAAACACGTTTATTGTAAAAGAATAAACTCTAAAAACCATGGGCAATCTGAGGCTAAGGGATAGTAGATCTGAAACATGAAAGCTTAAGGACATAGAACAGGGTGCAGACTGCAGAAAAGCTCCACTAAACTAGTCTCCCCAGGACATCATGAATAGCATTCCTTTACACTTGAAGTGATTCCTGAATCACACACTAGATTCCCATGTTAAGTGCCTTGTTTCTGGACTCTGTCTTCCGTTTCGTTGATCTCTTCCTCTATGCTGAGACTAATTTCATTCCCTTTAATTCCTGTCATTTTGTAGTCTATATTATTTAGGAATGAATGTAAGTTTTCCTCTTGTTAAAATAACATTCTTTAAAAAGTCTTATTTTATTCCAACATATTTATAAACCTTTTGGGATTAGTCTGTCAAAGTCTGTATTTAAAATCCCATTGGTATATTAAATTTACAAATTTTATTAAATAAATATTGCCCTTCTTGCGATTTTGAAGCTTCCCATAAAATTCATGTTTCTCCATTTATGCAGGACTTGCATATCCTCTGATAAAATGCCAAGGATTTCTATGTACATACATTGATGCTATTTTCAGTGAACTCTTCCCTGTTTTTTCTTCTTTATTATTATTTTTATTTCAGACTAATGTGAGGGTACAAACGTTTAGGTTACAATATTGGCACTTGTTAGGTACGGTCTCAGTTGTGGTTGTCTCTCACACCAGGAGGTGCGTCTACATTGTACCCAGTATGTGGCAGCACCCCCATCTCCTTCCTTCCTCCTCCCCCAGCTTGAATTAAATTGAGTTTTTCTCTTGTGTGGGCACATATTAGTTCTTCTACCGGCTTCATATCAGTATTGAATAGTTGGATGCTTGCTTTTCCACTCTTGTGATACTTTACTAAAGAGAATGTTTGCCAACTCTATCCAGGTTAATACCAAAGATGTAAAGTCTCCGTCTTTCTATGGCTAAATACTACTCCAGAGTGTTCTATAATACAGGAATCTACAGAATTACATATTTTTTGGTTCCAGCTACTTTTCTGAACTCATTATTTCTGATAGTTTTTAGATAATTTTCATGGGTTTTATAAATATTTGAAATTTGCGAAGAAAGATCATTTTATTTAGAACATTTTTCTTTGCATTTTTTTGTCAGACTACTTTGTCTAGATTTGCTAAACTAATACTACTGATGGAGGCCACTCTTACGTTGATCTAGTTGAACAGCATGATACTACTGTTTTTCCATTCATGTGATGCTTGGTGTTTCGTTATTAAAAGACACTCTTTATCAAGTTAAAGAACTTTGGTTACTGAGAATTTTATTAGCAATGAATTTTTAGATCCTCAAATTTCAGTATCCAATAACATTGCCATGTTAATCCTTTTAAATAATCAATGAATTTTTGCTTACTTAGTGCTTACTCTGTGCCAGACACTAATCTAAGTGCTTACATACAATTTACAATAGTTTAACACAGTAAATTGCACACGAACTTTATTCCCACCCTGTATTATTCATGTCATCTGTATAACGACTCTGTGTGCTAGATTTCGTTACTATTTCCATTTTAAAGACGAAGAAACTGATGCACGAGTGTTACATGCAAAGGTAGAAAGTAGCTGAGCTGGCACTGAATGCGGGCAACGTAAATTCAGATTTCATGGTCTGAGAACTTCATAAATCCTTGCTAATAAACACTTCTTACCTAAGTTTTCTATAGGAATTCTGCAACTATTTCATAGTGAGATCAGTCTATAAATGTCTTATGCTGTCCTTTAGTTTTTGTTTGTTTTTTTTCTTGTTTAGTTTTAAGTAAAAATTGTGCTATCATTTTAGGATAAATATGGTGGTTTTCTGCAGTTGTCAGCGTCCAAGAAGGCCATGATCCCCATCTCCTGGTTTCAAACCTTCACAATTCCCTCCCACACTGTACCAGGTCCTGATTTTGCAGTAAATAAAACAAAAGAACACAACAGCAGAGATAGTGTGTCATTTCTAAGATTTTAAGTAAACAAACAAACAACAAGAATATATGGCTTCTATATTCAGAACTTTTCTTGTGGGAAAGCCACATGGAGAAATTGAAAATCCCAGTTCACCCACCACATGACAAAGCTATAGCCGGGCCCACAGCTCCTTTTCAACCTCCCTGAGAGACTAACTGACCAGACCCAGCCAGCTAACCCACTTCCAGATTCTTGACCTTAGAAATTGTGAGACAACAAGTGTTTGCTGCTTTAAGCTACCGAGTTTTGAGGTAATTTGTTGTGTAGCAATGGCTAATGAGTATACTTGACACTTTATTTTGATCACAAGAATCAAATGCTTCTCAAAGGTTTTAAACAGAATTGCCATGTAAATCTGGAGCTTTGGGGAAAGACATTTGTTCAATTACCTTTTATATATTTTTTCCAGGATAGTCAATTCACATTTTTTAAAAATCTCTTTCTGCACTAGAAAATTAACTTTTTGAAATACTTTCCTGGAGAACTACCCATTTCTTAAGAAGTGTGCACATAAAAAATGTAAACTCTCTTCTGTACCTCTAAGTATACCCCCTTTTAATTTCTGATATCATGTTCTCTCTGTTTTTTTTTTTGGCTTCAGTTTCACCA
The DNA here is from genome assembly GCA_963574655.1 of Perodicticus potto. Taxonomy (NCBI): domain Eukaryota; kingdom Metazoa; phylum Chordata; class Mammalia; order Primates; family Lorisidae; genus Perodicticus; species Perodicticus potto. The sequence continues at coordinate 21,392 of CAUYRH010091068.1, forward strand.
ATAGGTTTGCCTATTTTGTCCTTCCCCCAAAGTGAAAAATGAATCAAGATTATTGATGTAGGCTGCTGACTTTGAAGGTTTGTGTTACATTCATTTCCTGCTTCATCCTCACCAGTTCTTTCTTCTGCTTTGTTGTCCCCACCCCACTGGTACTGACAACACAAAACTCTCAGTGCTCTTCATTTGTATATCATCTTAGATTTCAGTTTTGATATTTTTTAAAACAAGTGTTATTTTTAATTACAATTTTATACTTTTTAAATGGTTTGGACTTATGTTATTAACTTTCAGGGGCACTGAATGTGTCCCAAGAATGCAGACTCTATGGTTGTAATTTTTAGAAATTTATTAGAATTAATGTTGCTATCTACAACATGACTAGTTTTGATTAAATTATGCTGTGCAGTGCTATTTAAATCCTTTGAATCACCATTCCTGTTAGCTTTCCTGATTCATTCATTCCTGAAATAAATACATAAAATCTTATGCTGTGAAAAATCCTATTCATTTGCAGCACATTGTAGTGTTTGGGTAGAAAGCACTTGACCTTTAAGTTGTCTTCTGACTTCTGCCTGCATGCTATGTGTATATACTTGTGTGTATGCACATGGTCAAGGTAAATGAAAACCAGACTCTGAAAAACATTTGAGCAATAGTTTATTTTCTAACTATTTTATAAACATGTAAAGTCACATAGTTAACAATACTTTTTAGTAGATTTGTGATAGCTAAGACATTAAGACACATAAATCTTCCCTAATTTCTACTTTATCTTCATAAAAGAACCTTTCAATCCTTTTTTTCTGCTAAAACAATAAGTAGATTAATATAAAAGATGATTAGAAAAATAATAAGGAATACCTAAAATATAATTTAGACAAAGTTTGGGACTCATATTAATTATAAATTTTTTGTATGAAATAAATATAGTACTACTAAAAATGCTAAGTCGTTATGTTTACATCGGCTTTCATTCAAATGACCACTCCAAACACTGCTATTACTATCCTCTTATCCAAAAAAATTAACATATGTATATACTTGAAAATAAAATAAAATACACTACCTTCAGATTGTATTTATGAGCTTTATCTAGAATAGTTGGCACCAAGCTGTCAGTAGGTTCTCCATTCTCATCACTTGCATCAGGTGGGTACCAAGACAGGGCTAGTACACCTGAAAAAAGTGACCAAAAAGAAAGGAAAAGAGGAAAAAAAAAGACAGGAACATGAATGGTCACAAGTAATGAGAAAAAGGCAAAGTAAATACCAAATGGTTAATTACAAAAAAAGAAATACATTCATAAGAGGTTGTTTTGTTAAATTCCTTCAGAATATATATGCTTATTGACTACTTTGTATAGTTGTTATCTATGAACTCTTTATTAAGCATTAATACTTTTTTGTAAAACTTAATAGGCTGTATTTTTTAGAATAAGTTTTAGGCTTTCCTTACACAGCAAAGAAAGTACAGAGTTCTCATATTCTCCTGCTCTACCCACCTCCCACCTATTTCCCCATTGTGGATTTCTTGCATTAATTCAGGTGGTACATTTGTGACACTTGATGAACCAATACTGATAACTTGTTATTAACTAAAGTCCATAGTTTACATTACGGGTCGCCCTTTGTATTGTAGTACAATCCCACGGGTTTTGTCAATCCATTATATCACATGCCCTCCACTGCAGTACCAGACGGACAACTTTTACTGCTCTCTAAACCCCCAGGCACCACCCATTCATCCTTTCTCCCTCTCTCCCTGCCCCTGGCAATAACTGGTATTTTCACTGTCTATAACTTTGCTTTTTCCAGAATGCCACACTATTAGAACCATAAAGTCATGGCTGTTGAGGGCAGGCTTCAGCCACACAGCGATTTGCATTTTAGGGTCTTTCTTCCTTTTCATAACTGAATAGCTCATTTCTTTTTACTGCTGGTAAAATACTACTGTAATGATATGTAACATTCACCCCTGATGGATCTCTTGGTAGCTTCCAATTTTTGGCAATACTGAACGAATTGCTGTAAGTATTTATACACTGGTTTTTGGGTGAATCAGTATGTTTTAACAAAAGATTGAGAAGATACACAATTATTATAGTTCCTCCCTGTAGTTTATTTTTGGACTTGTGTATTATAAAATACGTGTTAGAAACATAGATTAACATAACTGGACATAGAATATTTAAGATCAACTATTCAAATCATCATTACATACATAAAGAAAAGACTGGTCACTACAAAATGGCACTGATTTCTAGATCAATCGACGGACTCTTTAAGGCCAGGAAAGAAAAACAATGGTACCAAAAGAGAAGCACGTGGAAATTAGGAAATGGAAGGTCAGAAACAACCAGGGAACTAAATATTAAGTCCTAAATTTTGTGGTTGCTACACTATATAAAGATAAGTCCCACTTAGAGCGACAAAATGGGACTTTCGCCGAAGTTAACAGAAAAAAATAAATATATCTTTACCTCTTATCAACTCTGAAAACAGGCATAGCAACAAGAACATGAGAGATCAACAAAATAACCTATAACCTATGGGGCTTCAGGGAAGTGCTGGCCAGTGAAGACAGGAGTCGTAGCTCAGAGAAGAGCCCTGGGCAGGAGAACACTCGCAGACAATTAGTCCCACGTTTAAGCTCCTCCTAGCCCAGTTTGTAATAAGAATAGCACCAACCACAAGTGACAGTGAAAATGTAAAATTACGAGCTAAGCGCTCTCCAATGAAATTAAAAACAACAAAACCAGAGTACTCTTTCTAATGACAGTAAAGTAGTCTCTGTTAACGGTTGATCTAATAGTAGACCAGACAATCCTCATGAAAATAACCAAAATTATGAAATGAAATGTAGGGAACAAAACTTAAAGCCAAGGAGCTGAAAAGAGTGAGGAATTCCCTGGCTAAACTGAGGAAATGTGAAGCCAGAGACAAAACGGAGCAAGAAAGCTGGTGGCCTCGAGTATGACTTGCAGAACTAAATCAGGTCTCAGTACCATGGATCTCAGCCCAGGTTACAGTGCCTGAGCAGTCCTCTAGCTTTACACTTCACTCAGGGGACCCAGCCTGCTGTTCTCTCTCTCTCTTTTTTTTTTTTTTTGAGACAGTGTCTCAAGCTATTGCCCTCGGTAGAGTGCCCTGATGTCACAGCTCACAGCTCAGAGCAGCCTCAAACTCTTGGGCTTAAGCGATTCTCTTGGCTCTGCCTCCCGAGTAGCTGGGATTACAGGCGCCCCCCACAACGCCCGGCTATTTTTGTTGTTGTTGCAGTTGTCATTGTTGTTTTAGCTGGCCTGGGCCGGGTTTGAACCTGACAGCCTTGGTGTACGTGGCTGGCGTCCTACCCTACAGGCACTGCCCCACACTGCTATTCTCAACCAAGCAAAAGCACTTTGTCTCTAGAGGAGGATGTATCCACGAGCTCAAATTATTTGCAAAAGCATTTTTTAAAAAAAGAAAGAATAGTGTACAATCAACTTGAAATACTCACAAAATTATCACTTTTGCCCTTTTCCTATTTTATCTACTATTCTCTTTTTTGACAGAAACGGTAGTATACCAGAATAAGCATGGGCTTAAACACATATTAAAATATCTCATCACATACTAACTGTAGAAACTAAAGGAACGTTAATTTGGTTGGGCATCGTGGCTCATCCCTGTAATCCTAGCACTCTGGGAGGCCCAGGCGGGTGGATGGCTTGAGCTCAGGAGTTCGAGACCAGCCTGAATAAGAGCAAGACCCCATCTCTACTACAAATAGAAAAACCAGCTGGGCAAAGTGGCAGTTGCCTGTAGACCCAGTTACTTGGGAGGCTGAGGCAGGAGGATCACTTGAGCCCGAGTCTGAGGTGCTGTGACCTATGACACCACGGTGCCTACCCAAGGTGACAGAGTGAGATCTGTCTTAAAAAAAAAAAAAAAAAGAAACAATTTTTTGCTTCTGTGGCCTCACCAACAAAACATAGGCAGTTCTTAGCTTTTTGTATGTCCTAAGTATACACATAAAGTTCCACTGCCTAGACCACGATGTTCAATAAATGTTGGTTCCTTTTTTCTAGGATGTTCTCTGTGCTTTCCTCCCATTTTGGCCCCTCTCTTCCAACCATAACCCCCAAGTATGGCACACGCGGACACACAGACACACAATTTTGTACATCTTAATATAATGATCTCCATTCCACCTTTTCTTTACTCTTTCTCCAGCTTCATTGTACCCTAGTTGTATGCTGCCCAAAACGATACATCAATTACATAAATTAAAATTAAAAAGAATTAAAAAGTTATGTTCCACTAGCTACATTTCCAATACCCCATGGCCAGCCCCTTTTACTGTCACAGTCAGTCCTGCCGGACAGCACTGCCCCCCTACTGCGATTATCCCAACACGGCCACCAGCCGCCTCCCGTCCAGTGATTCTCCTGCTCTCTCACCCTCCCTGTGCGTGTACTCTAAGGTTTGGGGAGGACCCTTTCTTCTCCTTACCCTGTCTTATATCAGCTTCATGAGGACTTGCATCTATCTAGTTCTATCCCTACACTGTGCTCCAAAGTCCGATTTATCTTTATTCTGTGTCTTTTGGACTGTGGCACTCATCAGTTCTGAACCAGATAATAATGGTCCTACTCCTGACAAGGGTCAGTAATTCCTAATAGTAGGGAATCCTTGTTAGTAACCAGAAAGGCTTCCCTAAAATAAGCCAACAGTGTATCATTTCTAAGTAAAATCTATTACTCCGTACTTCTATTATTGTAAATGCTTAGCAAACTAGGGCATTTTAAAAGTCCATTCTTGGAATTCTAGCATGCAAAATGCCACAAACAAACAAAAAATGCCCTATCATTCATGCCATCCCTCTGTAGCTGTGGTCCCCCTCTCCCTCACCCCCAGATTGGTACTAAATTCACAGCCTCTTACCAACCCACCGCACTACATCACAGTCTAAACTCTGCCTGCTGTCCCATCCCGTCCTGCTATCCTGGTCTGTGGAAAAACTGTCTTCCACGAAACTGGTCCCAGTGACAAATGAGTTCCCTGTCCTGCTAGAAACCTAGCAGCACAGCAGGAGGAAGCTTCAGCCTCTCCCCTGGCTCTGGGCCCTGCCCCTTTCCCCTCCCTCCCACCCATGGGAAAACCTCCTTTCATGTAACCAGTCCTGGTGGTGAAAAGGTTGGAGCCCGCTCCTCTAATGCACTGTTGCTGGATCTACAATATAACTGATACCCAATAATATTTTGTTCAGTAAAATGATATATTTAAATAGGGTAAGAGTTAAAAATACAAGGTCTAAAGTAAGATACGCCTGGGGAAGAATGTCCTAATTCTGACATTTGATAGACATATACCCCAGGAAAGTTATTTTACTTAAGTTTTCACACCGGTAAAATGGGCAAAAATTTAGTTCATAATTCAAAGTCTGTTTTAAAAATTACAAATGGGAGAATGCATAACACAGTCATAGCTCTCAAGCTTCCAAAATGGGATTACAAATAACAATTTGTAAAATAAGACAGCATAATGGTAAATAAATTTCGTACCTTTTAACTCCGAGGTTATAATGAATGTGTTCCCTTATATATAGGAAACTTAACCAGTGCTGTAAAGGCAAGCCCATTTCTAGACATAGACACTCCTACTCAGGGTGACACAATTTTAACAAAAAATTGTAAGGCACATCAAAAAGCAAGAAAAACAACACACCTGAACAGATAGAACCAGGTTCACGTATGAAAAAGACAATGGAACCATCAAAGAGAAAATTTAAAATCATATGAAGCCCTTTCCAGGCCATATTGTGCCCCATACTCCACAGCTCTTATTTATTCTGGGAGAGAAAGAGGTTAGTGGATTACTTGTAATGATCCTATAGTTTTAAAAAAGCAAAACATAAATATGAACTCACAGGATGATTTTGTTATCTATTTCAGATTACATAAAATAATTAAGGTAGTCTTGTTTATTTTTGTTTACAAACAAAGAGTTATTTTGTTGAGAGAGAACTGATACAGGATGGAAAGGGAGGTCAGCAAAGGCCGAGAATGATGAATATAAAGAACAATGACAACTAAGCATATCATTTTCAGACTAAAACAACCCTCCAAAATTGACTGCAGTCAGAAAAAAAAAGATAGTATAGAAAAACGAGACTATAAAAAGATCTTTAAAAATTAAAGCAGACTTCTCATTAGAAACCATGACAGAAGATAAAAAAATGGAGTAACATTTTCAAAGTTCCAAAAGAAAACAAACACCAAAACCCTCCAAACCTGCCCAATTCTATAATGGAGGGAACATCTTTTAAAATAAAGAAAGCAAACAAAACTTGAAAGAATTCACTATAAGCAGATTAGCACTACAAGATATGTTAAATTTTTGAGATAGACTATACCAGATATGCACTTGGATTTACATTAAAATACGGGTGACACTAGAAATAAAATAAATAAATATAAGGAAAAATTTTCATACTTTTAAAATAATAAAAGCCAACAGATTGTTAAAAATGGGTCAGCAAACTATGACCTACAGGTCGAATAGCGCCCTTTAAAGGCCAATTGGCTATAATTTGTCCACATATTGTTTAATGTCTTGTTTCAGATCATAATGATACAGGTGAGAGATTGCAAAGGTGGAGCGCTTCCAAAACCAAAAATATTTATTAGCTGGTCCTTTACAGAAAGTGTTTTTCTCTAGTCTACTGTAATAACAACAGTAATAATGTATACTTTCTTATTTAATAGAGGAATTATAACAACAGTGGCAAAAAGTGCATGGGGAAAATTGGGAATATTAGTGGTAAGGACCTTACATTACATGTGACATTTGCAAGTAGACTATGATTATACATAGGTATATTTGGTAAATTGTGACTAATAAAAAAGAAAAATGATAAATAATAAGCAAATACAGGAGACTAAATGGAATCATGAATATTGTTCAATTAATCTAAAAGAAAACAAAGAAAAAAAAAGAAAGAATAAATGGAAGAAATAAGGTGCTAACGAGGCACAGATTTTAATGAATCCAATCACATCTTCAGTCATGTTAGTAAAAATAGTCTAATCACACTGATTTAAAGGCATAATTCTCAGGTTAGATTAAAGAAAAGCAAGACTCAACCTTATGATATATACAAAAAAACACTGTAAGTGTAAAGACATAGACTAGGTTAAAAGAATAAGAACAGAAAAAAGATATACCTGGGAAACATTAATCAAAGAAAGGTGGATGGAATAGTTACTTTAATGAAAGTAGACTTCAGAGCAAAGAATATCACCAACAATAGAGAAGAATATTACATAGTAACAACAAACGCTATTATCCAAAAAGATACAACAATCCTAATGTCTATGTACCTAACAGAAGACCTTCGAAATACCTGATGCAAAAACTAACAAACTAGAAAGGAAAAATAGATAAATTTACAAATTGTCTTGGACATTTCAAGTTTATTTCACTAGTAATTGACAGAACAAGTAGAATGAAAACGTGCAAGGATGAGAAAGGACCTGAACTACCAAACAAACCTTGATTTAACTCACATTTGTAAGATATTTCAACAACAGCAGAATATTCCTTCTTTTTCAGAGAAAAATCAATGAAACCAAATGCTGGGCATATACAGAAACATGAAAGTTATATGGTCTATCACCACACTGCAATTATAGATATAAATCTGAATTTAATGCAAACAGTTATTCTAAAAGGAAAATCTATGACTTTGTGTTTGATGTCAGGTACGTTTAAACTTTGTGGATTTCCAATTTCCATCCTAGTATTCCCGAAGCATCTATGATGAAAACAAGAGAAAAACTAGAGAATGTTACAGACTAATCTTCGCATCCCCAGAATCCAGCTCTAGGTTGAGACAGGTGGAAACTCAGTGTGTGGTGCTAAACTACAGGAAAGAGAAGGTGATTTTAAAGACATATATAGTGCATTATGCTTTGCTATATGTATTAGTTTTTCACTAATGCCATAACAAATTACCACAAATTTAGTTACTTAAAACAACATAAATATACTGTCAGAAGTGTGAAATGGGTCAAAGTTAGACAAGATCAAGGTATCGAATTCCTTACTAAGAGGCTCAGGAAAAGAATCCCCTTCCTCACCTTGGAGCTTGTAGAGGCCACCACATTCTTTACCTCATGAACCCCTTACACCACCTTCAAAGACAGCAATGGTGGGCCAAGTCCTTTTACATGACATCATTTTGACTCCCTTTTTCCTTTTCTTCTATGCATAAAATCTTGTGACTAGATTAGTCTCATCTAAATAATCTAGGATACTGCTATCTCAAGGTCAACTAATTAGCAACCTTTTGTAGTAGCAACCCTACTTCTTTTTTGCCACATGAAACAACACATTCCCAGATTCTATAAATTAGAATGTGAACATCTTGGGGGTCAATATTTTGATTATCCACTGAGATTTTAGTAATCTGTATAAAAAGATAGGAGGGTATCCATCTAGTATTGAGAGACCCCATTTCGGGACCCTTCTCCTCGCCCCCCCATAGGGATTTTTCCTGGCAAAAACAACTTACTTATCACATCTCCGCTTGCAGAACTGGGACTTTTCCAAACAGCTGCAGCTTCCTCCCTCGAGCGCGGCGGCCTCACCCTGACCCCTACCCCTCCCTGCTGCAGCTTCCTCCCTCGAGCGCGGCGGCCTCACCCTGACCCCTATCCCCCTTGCCCCTCCCTGCCCGGTCCTGCAGTTTTTACCTTTAAAACCAGACTGTAAAAGCTGCCCAGGGCCCTTCTCCCTGAGCGGCTGAGGGACCCTGGCGCGCCAGCAATAAACGCCTCTTGCTTTTGCATCGACCTGAGTGTAGTGACTCTCCCTGGGGGCTGCAATCCCAACATTAGGCCCCCTCTCGGGTCTAACAGTATTCTTAAAATTTTAAGACATCAACACAAAGGGAAAACTGTATTATGTGAGATACTTAAAAGACCTGGAAAGGATACACATCCATCATGTGCTATTGGAAAGTATTTGATACGCTATAATAACATAATAATTGATTGGGCACCTCTAACTGTAAAAGCAGAAAATCAACATACTAGTATCTGCAAATATAACATTGTAATTACTTAACACAGCAATTCAATTTAAGAAAAATTTATCAAAAGACAAATGTGAACGTCAACTATGTATTCACAGTATATTCAACCATACAAAAAATTAAACAGCCTTCGTTTACTATCTTCTTCAATTCAAAAGATGCCAGAGCCAGCATGCCAGCTCCATGGATTAAAACAGTGTTTTGAGTCAGTATTGGAACAGTCAAATTACTTTGCCTAATTGTAATGAGTCAATTCGATGTTTAACTGATTTAAGAAATTATTTTTATTTAAAGATTGACTGTAATGTCACTTTTAGTAGCATCGAGTATATTTTTTTAATTTTGTCTATCAGGAAATCTACCAAAAAGTAAAATTTTGCATTAATATTGAAACTGTCTATATAAAAGTAACTGCATTATTCAAATGTTTAGAAATAATTAATGTTCATATACATGATATAGTAGTAAAATATGTGAGGGGAAAAGTTCTTTGTAAGCATTAGACAGGCACAAAAATATGAACTGATACTTTTCTTGCTGATAAAAATTGAACTATAACCATGCACAGTATGGCAGTTATATATATATATTACAACCTCTGTAAGCTGACCACCAAAGCACTGCCAGAAACTGACCAACATACGGAGGCGGTCAACACACGGCACTAGGCATGATGCTTTGAGACATACATGTGGTGTCTGTCTGGTCTATAAAAATTAGGTCAATCTAAAGAGGTGGTCAATGTAGGGAGATGGTCAACTATGGAGGTTCTACTGTGTTTATTTATTTATATATAAATATAATTTATATCTTTATATGTTCAAATGTATAAACAGTTATATTTATAACTGAGGGGAAAAAAAACCTCATTGTATACCATTCAATTTGTATGAAAAGAACACTGAAATTTCTAAGAATATGTATTTTCTCTGTCAAGAAAGCATAGGTTTTTTTTTTTGGCAGTTTTTGGCCGAGGCTGGGTTTGAACCCGCCACCTCTGGCATATAGGGCCGGCGCCCTACTCCTTTGAGCCACAGGCGCTGCCCAAGAAAGCATAGTTTTTATTAGCCACTACAAGGCAGCCTTGAAATAACAAGACAGACTTGAATATGATCAGTTAGAAAAGATTCTCCTCTCAAAATGAGTAAATAGAGACACAGACACAACACACGCTTCTCGCAGAGAAGTGCACGCTGTCTCCATTCCCCAGAGCCATTATGTCGTAACACAGAACACAGAAACCAGAGCACTGAAGATCCACTAGAGAGTGAGAGTTTACAAACAGTGAAAAAAGTTATTACACAGAAGAAGAACAAGGCCTCTTGCACTCATCTGATACAGGTTCATAAAACTCTGCATTATTCTGTTCATGGAAGAGCCTGTGTTTCCCTACGTGCCTATCAGCTCCACAGAGAGTCAAGGTCTTCACGTAGTGATAGAAAGAAACAGAAGGCCCCATTTCTACTTCTGGCCTACTGCGCAGGACACTAACACAAATGACACTGAAACAGGAAGGTTTCACAAAGAGTATATAAACAAACAGAAGGATTTTCAGGCACTAAATTATGTTTTTTTCTATACTTCACCTGTGGGATAATATGACTGTCTTACTATGAGGACTGGAGTGCCAGAAGAAAGGAAAGAAAAAGGGGAGGGGAGGTGGAAACGAAAATAATAATAACCAATGAACTCTCATTACTTAAGTTAAAGGTATATAATGTAAAAAGGTCCATATTTATTTACTAAAAAATAAATAAAATGAGGAAATATACATAATAAGCCAGAAGAAAATAGAAAATAAGCATATTGGATATAACAGAAGGCAGAGAAAGAGGGTAAAAAACATAGATGAAATAAAGGGAAAATGAATAGCAAAATGAAACATTTAAAACAATATCAATATTACATTAAAAATACATGAGATATTGAAATTTAAAAAGACTATTAAGATAACTTTAAAAAGTAGAAAAGCATGACCATATTAGATGCTACATCCTAAAATTTCAAACGGCTTGAATCCCAATAATAAATGAATGCAAAAACAACACTTCTACAATCATATATAGCAGACCACTACTCAGCATAAAAATGACTGAACTCGGGCAGTGCCTGTGGGTCAAAGGAGTAGGGTGCCGGCCCCATATGCTAGAGGTGGCGGGTTCAAATCCAACCACGGCCAACAACTGCAAAAAAAAAAAGACTAACTACTGACATAGTTAATAACATGGGTATGTGTTAAAATACTGCTTTGAACAAAAGATACACAAACGCTGATTCTATTTTTATAAAATAATGGTATACTTGTAACTATTCTATAGAAATCAGATCCCATTTCCTGGGGTAAAGCAGGAAGGTGGGGCTGAAAAAAGGAATCATGATGAAATGTTTTGAGCTATAGAAATACTTTACTTCTTGGTTAGGATGGTATTCAATCAATAAAAATAATATATCGAGACATGCCCCCAAATCAGAAATTAAATATACATTAAAGCAGTGGTTCCCAACCTTCCTAATGGCATGGCCCTTTAATACAGTTCCTGTAGGTCCAGTTGGTTGAAAACCGCTGCATTAAAGGAAGTGTCAAAAGGTGGTTACCTAGATGTTTAATTTGGCAATCTGAATTAATTTAACAATATCACTAATAACAACATGAAGACTAATTAGTAATTTAATATTACACAAAAATTGTTTAAATAATTACATATGTACATACGAATACATGAAATAAAATAATTACCAATTGAAGCAGAGTGCATTTGTCTCATGTGAGTTTCTATGACAGAAGGATCCCGAGAACTGTAACTTCCCAACTCAGGATAAAAGCTGGAGCCAATGTCATCTGGAGGGTTATGTCTCCCTTGTGGATAATTCTTGGCTATTCTAGGGTCCCAATGCTCCAACACTGGGTGGTCCCAATGTATATATTTACCATCAAATTGTGGATTTCCATACCAACTGTAATAAAATACATGCAAATAATAATTCAGAGGTGGTAGTTCTTCCAGGTTAAGTTCAGACGCTTTGGAAGGTTTCATAGTGATTTCAACACTTTTTAAATTCTTGGTATTTGTTTCACTGTTGATTCTGCCACTCTTTTGCAAATCAAAATTTTTCCTGAAATGATTAGTTCGCTGATGGAGTTCTGGAAGAAGGTCAAGTCCGAAAGGAGCTCCAAAGGTAGCTGTATTTGGTCTTAGCACTTTTAAACCCATCATCAGAGAAAAAATAAACAGAATAAAAAGTGACAAAATGATGCAAGTCCTTCTCCGAAACTTTGCCATGATGACATATTTTAAACTCCAAAATAGTAACTGTTTCACTGCAATTTTTTGAAAAAAGATAATTAGTAAGTGATAACAGCAATATTTTCCAATATATTCAAAATGAAGACTAAATTCCATAATTCATTACATTGAAAAATTAAGAAAGTGTATTGTGATATTAATTATGCCATCAAATACTGGTTTCAAAAGAATCTATATATGAGTAAATAGCAATAAATATATTTTTCATTATTTCAAGAGATTTTGTGTATACTGAATTTAGAAAAGGAATATTCTGTGTATATGGAGTAAAATTTTCTAAACCTAAGTGTAAAATTTAAAATTCATAGTTAAAAAAAAGGAAATACTTACAAGTATATGAAAAGCCTGGTCATTAAATGGATTTTCATAAAACATTTTTTTTTTTTACTAAAATAACTATTTCACAAGAAAGGAATAATCATATACTTTAAATGACATTTTGAAAAGTACTAGAACCGGACAAAATTAAAAACTTTAACAGTAGAGAAAAAAAGAGTATTCATTCATAAATTTGATATTCCCAATTTTTAAAAAATTCATTAATTTGTAACTCTGAAAATCTTAATGAACGGAGGTTATACATATCAACAAACAATTTCTAAAATAACATGTTGGCTTGGCGCCTGTAGCTCAAGCCGCTAAGGTGTCAGCCACATACACCAGAGCTGGTGGGTTCAAATCCAGCCCGGGCCTGCCAAACAACAATCACAACTACAACCAAAAAAGAATAGCCGGCTGTTGTGGCGGGCACCAAAAAAAATAGTCCCAGCTACTTGGGAGGCTGAGGCAAGAGAATCGCTTAAGCCCAGGAGTTGGAGGTTGCTGTGAGTTGTGATGCCACCACACTGTACCCAGGGTGACAGCTTGAGGCTCTGTCTCAAAAAAAATGAATAAATAAAAATAATAAAAAAAACATAAAATTTCTATTTTTATGATACATGTATATATTAATACATATATTACTGGGGGTTCATTTATGGGCATATATATTTAGATATATATACATATAAAAAGGCTTTAAGTTTTGTTTGTTTTTTTTTTTTGTAGAGACAGAGTCTCACTTTATCGCCCTCGGTAGAGTGCTGTGCCATCACAGCTCACAGCAACCTCCAACTCCTGGGCTTAGGCGATTCTCTTGCCTCAGCCTCCCGAGTAGCTGGGAATACAGGTGCCCGATACCCTCAGGATATGGGGCCAGCACCCTACTGACTGAGCCACAGGCGCCGCCCCCCTCCCTTTTTTTTGTAGAGACAGAGTCTCACTTTATCACACTGGGTAGAGTGCCGTGGCGTCACAGCTCACAGGAACCTCCAACTCCTGAGCTTAGGCGGTTCTCTTGCCTCAGCCTCCCAAGTAGCTGGGACTTCATGCACCCACCACGCTCGGCTAAGGCTTTACATTTTTTATATACAAATTTCTTATTACAAAGGTGTTGGACAAAATGTTGACCTTGACTGCTTTATAACATATGTCTTTTTATGATGTTTCACGTTGCTGTTACTTTAGGAAACTAAGCTAAAGTGAACTTGCTCTGATAGAAAAGACAAATACGTAAAACTTCCTACAAACTGCTCCTCTCATAATCCAGAAACACTAAGACGACCTCGTGTATTGATTCCAGACGTAAAATCACAGATCATTTTCAGTGTCAATCTTTTTAAGTTGTGAATTATACCATACCTAAAGAATGCAGAAGATAGCTAATTTAAACCATAAAAAGTAAACATTTACGAAGAAAATTATCAGCTTAAAACCTCCTTTCCGCCTCTGTGTCCCTCCCGATGCCCGGCCTGCTTTTGTCCCTGCCCTCGGACACTGCCTGAGTGCTGGGTTTATAGTCCCTCACCTTTCGCTCATAGTTTCCCCACCCTACGAGCATGCCTAGTCGATAATAATTTTCTTTTCCTGTTTTAAAATTTTAAGTAGATATGGTATGTACACATATTATATACACACATGCATGTATACTATATATCCTACATGTAGGCATCCATGGATCCCGGTACATATGCATGTGTACATGTAAGCATGTATATAAATGTGAGCACACATCCATGAACAGACATAAACTGATATTAAAACACATTTTAGGTTATATGTGGACACAAGATACATATTTGCATATAATATAAACAGAATTATATATAATTAAGTGCATATAAAATTCAAAAAAAAATATCGATTATCAAATCTGTGACGCCTTATTTGGTATCCTAACTCTTGCCCATCCCTGTATTCAATCATGTTAGTTCCCTTTTTTCTCTAGAAAAAGACATGAAGATGAACTTTTAGCAAAAGACCAGACAGGTCTGGATTAAGGCCTGTATAAAAACAGGTGAGGGAATGGGTTTGCTCTCTTCTGCTTTTCCACCACGCAGTGACACAGAACGCTGTGTTCTCTGTGTTCCCTCCAGAGAACACAGCTTTGAGGTGACATCGAGGAAGCAGAGAACAGACCTCACCAGACAAGCAAAACCTACCGGTGCCTTGACTTTGGGACTTCTCAGCCTCTTAGAAATACATTTCTGTTCTTTAGAAATTACCCAGTCTCAGGTAACAGCAACACAAAATAAAGCAGAATTAACTGCCCAATGAGAATCATAATCGGATACTGAATGAAAAAGTACAAGTTTGATGAGAAACAGTGTATCTGCACATTGGCAAAACGTTTCTTCAGAAGATGTTTTATTATTAATAATTATAAAAAGGAATATAATAATGGTGGAAAACCTACCAAATACCAATTCAAACTAGAAAATTAACGGGTAATTAACTTTGGTCAGTTAATTTTGTGTACATGGGTATGATCGTGATTCTCCAGAAAGGATGTACTGAGAAAAACCTGGAATCGGTGCTGTGGTAAGCCTGTCAAATTAAACAGCAGACACAGGACACAGATGTCGCAATCAAGCTGAGAACCCAGAAATGAAACCATCCTCATTCTCCCATCTGCTCTGGGATGTAGGAGACAAAAACACACTGGTGAGAAGAATCCCTCTTCACGGAGCTGGGGAAACTGGACAGCTACCTGGGAAGGACTGAACCAGGATCCCCTCTCCCCTCTCACCAAAATTCATTCACGATGGAGAAAAGACTTAAACCTAAGGCATGAAACTGTAAGAATTTTAGAAGAAAGTATTAGAAAAACTCTTTCAGATACCAGTCGAGGGAAGGAATTCGTGAAGAAGACCTGAGGGCAAATCAGAGGGAGAACAAAAATAAACAAATGAGACCTGATCAAATTAAATAAAGTTTCTGCACAAAGAAACAATCAATAGAATGAAACATTCTATCTTTATAGAATGGGAAAAATATTTACATACTGTGTATCTGATAAAGGGCTGATAACTACAAAAGAACTTGAGCAAATCAACAAGAAAAAAAACTGAATAACCCCATTAAAAAGGTGGGCATAAAACAGGAACATCAACTTTTAATTTTTCTTTTTTTTTTTGTAGAGACAGAGTCTAACTCTATGGCCCTTGGTAGAGTGCCATAGCGTCACCCAGCTCACAGCATCCTCCAGCTCTTGGGCTTAGGTGATTCTCTTGCCTCAGCCTCCTGAGTAGCTGGGACTACGGGCGCCCGCCACAACGCCCGGCTATTTTTTTGTTTTGCAGGTCAGCCGAGGCCGGGTTTGAACCCGCCACCTTCGGTATATGGGGCCGGTGCCCTACTTGCTGAGCCACAGGCGCCACCCAGGAACATCAACTTTTCAAAGAAGATAGTCTAATGGCATACAAACACATGAAAAACACTCACCCTCTCGAATCATCAGGGAAATGCAAACCCAAACCATAATGAGATGTCATCTAACTCCAGTCAAAATGGTTCATATCAAAAAATCCCAAAGCAACAGTTGCTGGTGTGGATGTGGAGAGACAGGAACACTCATTCACTGTAAGTGAGGCTGCAAACTATACAAGCCCCATGGAAAGTAATATGGATGTAGTATCTCAAAAAACTGAAAGTAGACCTACGTTTTGATCCAGCAATCCCACTACTAGGCATTTACACAAAGGAAAAAAGACATTTTATCAAAAAAAATTTGCACTGAAATGTTTACAGTAGCAATTTACAGTTGCAAACTGAGTGCCATTAATGTATGAATAAAATCATAAAATGTGGTATACCATGGAATACTACTCTTTTCTAACAACCTGAATAGAACTGAAGACTATTCTTCTAAGGGAAGTCTCACAAGAATGAAAGAATAGACACCACATGTTCTCAATTCTAAATTGGAACTAGTCGACTAACAGATGCACAAATGGAAGTAAAACTCAATGGAAATCTATAGAGGGGAGGGGAGAGGAAGGGTAAGGCAGCAGTTCTCAACCTATGGGTCGTGACTCCGCCTTTCATAGGATATTTACATTACGATTCATTACAGTAGCAAAAATTACAGTTATGAAGTAGCAAGGAAAATAATTTTAGGGTTGGGGGTCACCACAACATGAGGAACTATATTAAAGGGTTGCGGCATTAGGAAGGCTGAGAACCACGGGCCTAAAGTAAACTCACACCTAACAGGTGCAATGCACTTATTCTGGCACACTTATAACACTGACTTTCAAAGTACAAATGCAAAACATGTGAACGAAATGTGTGCCCCACTATAATACTTTTTTGCGACAGAGTCTCGCTTTGTCACCCTCCATAGAGTGCTGTGGCATCATAGCACACAGTAAACTAAAACTCTTGGTCTCAAGCAATCCTCCTGCCTCAGCCTCCCAAGTACCTGGGCCTATACTTGCCCACTACATGCCCAGCTAGTTTATTTTTAGTAGAGACACGGTCTTGCTCTTCTCAGGCTTGGTTTCAAACTCCTGAGTTCCAATAATATACCCACCTCAGCTTCCCAGAGTTCTAAGATTACAGAGGTGAGCCACCTCACCAGGACTATCTATAATATTCTTAAAAATGAGGGGAAAAAATGTAATCCAGATCGAATCACGAGGAAACATAGCAACGAGAGGAGATACACACTTACACATTTATACATGCTATGTACATGGGCGCACACACACACATATAGCACATACATACACTACGAATATAACGCATACCCGACAGTACAGCTTGTCAGTGTGCATGCGTACTGATAAACAAAGATGGTCAGAACATTACCATTTAGTAAATGTGCAAGAAAATATATAGAAATCACTGAGTTGTTTATACTATCTTTGCTACTTGTCTGTAAGTCTATAATTATCCGAAAATTAGAAATTACAAAAGAAGGCTCGGCATTCGTAGCATAGTGGTTAGGGCGCCAGCCATATACACCGAGTCTGGTGGGTTTGAACCCAGCCAGGCCCAGCTAAAGCAACAATGACAACTGCAACAACAACAACAAAAAAATAGCCAGGCGTCATGGCGGGCACCTATTGTCCCAGCTACCTGGAAGGCTGAGGCAAGAGAATCGTTTAAGCCCAAGAGTTTGGGGTTGCTGTGAGCTGTGATGCCACAGCACTCTACCAAGGGCAACATAATGAGACTTTGTCTCAAAGAAAAGAAATTACTAAAGAAAAAAGAATCCCACCAGTAAATGGAAGGACATGAGCTGTGAACATACCTACTTATTTCTGAAAAGGGTCAACTCGTAGTCTTTTAAGCCTTAAGTACATGATTCCAAGGAGTAAACTTTCTGTGTGAAATGTGGCGGCCCTATTGCACATGATAGGAATAAAAGGATGATAACTGTTCTGGCTTTCCACTATAATCTGTTGTCCTGAAATTCCCAAATTATTTCCATAACACTAAATCTTTCCTTTGCTTACAGAAAGTGAGAATTTTGACAGGGCATGAAACAAAAAGTTGTGGAAGCAGTATGATCTTAACTAAGAAATATACTTACACTTGTCATAGTTACCTTTGGGTGACAAAACCCAGTGCTATTTTCTTACCCTGTCTTTTAAAATAAGAACGTAATATTCATAGGGGTGTTCAACTTGTGGCCTGGGCCTACGCTGATTTTGTGAGGACCTTTTTCGCTTAGCTGTAGTGTGGGGTATCAGGAGTGCACGCAGAGACCTCTTTCTGCTCATCAGCTTTGTGTTTATGTATTTAATGTATGGCCTAAGACAACTCTTAAGCTTCTGATGTATGGCAGACAAAAAAGATTGGACATCCCTGCCTCATAAGGAAAAAGATTTATTTGGGTAGCTATTCTATAAGGAAATAATCAATTGTAGTCAATGCTCATAACTAATGGATTTATAACTTAGTTAAGACATTGATTTTTGCCTATGTTGACTTCAGTGGAATACAGAGATGCATGAAGATCAGGATGTATAATGAAAAGAAGATTGATCTTGAAATCTGAAAATGTAGGTTCAAATTATCCATGCTGACCTAGTCATGTGATCCTGGGTAAGTCCCTTACCCTCTTCTTAAAAAAGGAGTGTAGTATCTATTTTGCCTACTGACAAAGTTGTTCCA
The DNA here is from genome assembly GCA_963574655.1 of Perodicticus potto. NCBI lineage: Eukaryota > Metazoa > Chordata > Mammalia > Primates > Lorisidae > Perodicticus > Perodicticus potto. The sequence continues at coordinate 40,216 of CAUYRH010091068.1, forward strand.
TTAATCATGCAACGTAATGTTTGAGAAAGAAAAATTTTATGAGTAATATTTTAATCTACAGTAAATACTACTTGGCCTTAAGAAAATGAAAAATAGAGAAGTACAAGAAATAACTCTTGAAACTTTAAAAGAATTGTTAGCTTCATTTTCCAGATCTACAGATGAATACAAAATACACGCCCATTTATGGAAGCTGTCTTCTTTTCCCCTTCTTCCCTATAAATGTGGTTTCTTTTTTTTTTTTAATTTCAAAATCTTAAGGGTATATAAATATTTTTGGTTATGTGGATCACTTCTGATGCTTTCATTAAGTTTCTAAAGGTGGTCCCTCCCTCTTTTTGTACATTACTTAACTCATTTAAAAGTTTATCAGTCATTATAGCAGCTCAATCTTAAGAGATAATCCACTTGGCTCTATCCCCAACCTCTATTTTGAATTAATATTTAAAATATGGGGCTCTTTAGTTCAAATACCTGAGTTTAAATTCCAGTTGTGTCATCTTTTAGTTATTTGACCTATACAAATGGCCTGAGCTTTCTGTGCTTCTTTATTTACTCCTTTGTGTAAACTAAGTTATTACTTCACTTACAGGATTCTCGAGAGGATGGAAATCTCAGAATCATGTCTAGTTTACACTAACACTAAATACTAGCAAATATTTATAATGATGATGATGATTAAAGATGAGTATCTGAAAAGCAATTAAAAACTAATTCATTTTATTCTAAGAGTCACCTATTCTCTATATGGCTAACTTTTTTTTTTGAGACAGAGTCTCACTATGTTGCCCTGGGTAGAGTGCCGTTACGTCACAGCTCACAGCAACCTCCAACTCCAGGGCCCAGGCGATTTTCCTACCTCAGTCTCCCAAGCAGCTGGGACTACAGGCGCCCACCACAATGCCTGGCTATTTTTTGTTGCAGTTTGGCTGGGGCTGGGCTTGAACCCACCACCCTCGGCACATGGGGCTGGCGCCCTACCCATTGAGCCACAGGCGCCACCCTATACGGCCAACTTTTAAAATACCATTCACATGTCAAGTCAAGGCTGAAATCCCTGGTCTTCGTGATAGCTACTCACTCTCTCGTATATTCTGTTGTTACAGTTTTTATCTACTTTTTAAACTGTTGTTTTTCTTACTTTATGTATTACATCATGCTGTGTATTTACATATTTTATATCCCCTACTAGATTCCTCAGCCATCAGAAATGGAGTCTTTACCTTCATACTTCAGTAGAGTCTAATATACTTTATGCACAGTTAACGTTCATTAAGTGTTCAGCTCCAATAATTGAACTCCTGGCCTTTTTTTATATTGGTGTGTATTTGAGCAGTATACACATAAACAGATTCTACTGCCCATCTACACGCTTAATGTTTACAATCCACATTGAAAATATTACATAGGACAAATTTATATAAATGAAGATCCAACAATTTTCAAAATCCATTTTAATAAAAGTTATCATCTTAAATATTACAAAGCCACCAGAATGCTTGTGGCTAAAACGTGTGACCTTGCAGAAAAAGGTAGTCATTTTGCCTCAACAAAAAAAAAGATGTTTTAGAAGTCGCCCTGGAAAAAAAGTTACGAGTTAATTGCAAATATACAGGATTCCAAAACAGGAACCTGCTTAAGATGTTGGCCATCAAACATCCGTTCTCTTCTCAAAAGGCAGATTACGTATCTCAACAGTCATAAACAATAGGTTCTTTTGAAGCTATAGTTTGTTTTTGAATTTTGTGCTTTTATGAAATATTTTGAAATTCTAGGTGACTTGGAGGTTGAGAGACATCTAATAAACTGTTAGATATATGTTGCCAGCTAAAAGATTTAAGAGATGCGGAGGAAGGCAATACTAATTTTTTTTTTTTAAATCTGCTGTTATCATGTAACTTAGAAAAGCCAAACAGATTTCACCTTTTAATTATTATTAACTAAACTAAATTACACAGACTTCTGGTCCTTGATATTGTTTCTTCCTCATTTTACTCTGTAAGAAGCCACTAGAGATAAATATAACTAACACTAGAAGACACACCTGGAAATTTCAAAATCAGTTTCTATACCAAGGCTTCCTTGCCCAGGTCAGTTAACTTGTAAATACTTGTTCCTCTTTGGTTAAAATCAGTCAGGCGTCATCTCTTCCTTCCATTTTAATGTTCACAATCTACAGCTGAACTTTTTTCTTTTTTTTTTTTAAACACTGTTTTGCAGATAATGAAACTGAACCGTTGGTAACTTTGTTACAAAGTCTCTGCGCTAACCAAGGGCTAAGTAACCTGTCAGGCAACTAAGGGAGAGACCAAGTCTGGCTCTAGAACTCAAGTTCTTGTCTTCATGCTATTATGTCTTTCTGCAGTAGCCAAATCAAGTTTAGAAAAAGTACTATAGTAAGTTTAGTGACATGAGGAGAGAAGGCGACATGTCATGATTTCAGATTATGGACTTAGAAAACAATGCTTAGCTGATACTCCATAAACTTGATGTAAAGACAGCTTATTTCATTTATGTTCTCGTCATACGGTCATTATTCAGGACACAAATAACAGAAGCAATTCTGGAAACGCCTTTTGCATAGAGCCTGAAAATCCACAAAATTCCTAGCACACCAGAGTTTTTTCAGGTGACCTACATATAGCTCAATACGAACGGAATGTGGTCAGGAAAGTGACTTACAAAGAACTTACTATCAGTATCTAGAATTGATTTTGTATTTTCCTTTCAAACTCTGCCTAAATACTATGTAAATAGCCCATTCCAGTCCCTTTTATCTTTTTTTTATGACGATCACATAATTAACATTATCTTCCCGTTTTATTTTTTTAAGCACTTTCACATATTCCCTTAACATTTCTGTAAGGTCTTGCAACAATTAAAACAAACCGATTAACTGCCTGTATTTCAAGTTACTTCCTTGGGGAGAAAAATAATCAAAAACAACAACAAAAAAACCCCAGTCCAGCACTGTTCTATCCTGAGATGCAACAAAGAACAGCCAAACACGTTAACAGGTGCGTGGAAAAACCATCTCTGCGGTGGCCTCCAGGTTCGCTTTTCCTTTGCCCGTGCCCAAGGCCCCAGGAGACGGGGGACAGCGGCCTCCTGCCGCACCCCGAGCCCGGGGCGGATCCTTCCAACCTCCCAGTCGGCTCAAGGCCGAGACTCAGGTGAGGGGCACGGGGACCCCGCTGAAACGACGAGTTCCGTCCGTTCCGAAATTTCCAACTTGCGGGGCAGAGAACGCACAACTGAGACGGCAGGCGGCTCCGCTCCAAAGCGAAGTCGGAGACGAGCCCGGTGGGGTCGGGATCAGGGGTAACAGGCAGTAAAACTAACCAAGCTGGGGGGCAAAAGTGACGCGGCGGGGTCCTTAAGAGTCCCCAGCTTCCCGGCTCCGCGCCGCCCGCGGCCCGCCCGAGGGGCGCAGGGTCAAAGGGCGTCGGCGGGATGCGGCCAGCAGATTGGCTGCGGGCAGCGCGCAGGCTTCCTGTGGGCCTCGTGCCGGCCTCAGTCGGGCTGCGGGCCCTGAATCCTGCAGCTACTCACCAGGGTCTGGGGAGCGATCGGCCACCAGAGCGGTAGAAACCGGGAATGCACAGAGAGCACACGGCCGCCGCGCCGCGAGCCCAGCCCGCCCCACCACCTCTAAGGAAAACGCAGGACGTTCCGGGAGGTCGGAGGGCGGGGCGGAGCCCGGCGAGTGGGCGGGGCTCGGAGGGTGGGCGGGCCCAGGTTCTCCCGGCTGAGCCGCGTCTCTGCGGCAGGGAGGGGCGGGGCCGAAAGAGGGGTCGGGCGTTCCGGCCGTTATAAGCTAGTGAGAATTTGTTTGGCTTTTTTTTTTTCTTTATTGTTTGTTTATTGTTATTTCTCTGGATGTTCTTTATAGGTAATCATATTTTGTAAATAGGAATACTTGTTCCCTTTCTCACTTTTTACACCATTTATTCATTTTTCTTTTTTCTCTTATTAACATAATACCCAGTCGCATGTTTAGTGAAAGTAATGATAGCATTCTTACCTTGTTCCTGACTTGACTGCAGTACTGCTGAAGTCTTATTATGAATTGCAATGTTTGCAGTGAGGCTTTGGTAGACACTTTATCAAGATTATTACATGTTATATTTCCAATCCCTAATCTTTGTTTCTTAGCTTGAGTGACAGTTTAATTAAGTGTTTTTTCTATATCTATTGAGATAATCATTTTTTCCCATTGCAGTATGTTTATGAGAATTAATAATCATTTTCTGATGTTGAATGAGAGGTGGGGATTTCTTTCTTTTTTTTTTTTTTTGAGACAGAGCCTCAAGCTGTCACCCTGGATAGAGTGCCGTGGCATCACAGCTCACAGCAAGCTCCAATTCCTGGGCTTAATCGAGTCTCTTGCCTCCGCCTCCCAAGTAGCTGGGACTGCAAGAACCCGCCACAATGCCTGGCCACTTTTTGGTTGCAGCCGTCATTGTTGTTTGGCGGGCCCAGGCTGGATTTGAACCTGTCAGTTCAGGTGTACGTGGCTGGCGCCTTAGCCTGTTGAGCCACAGGCGCCGAGCCAAGAGAGGTGGGGATTTTATTTTATAAATATGTTAATGCAGCCAGGCTGGACTCCAGTCCTCTTTGTACAATTGGAGAGGGCTCACCCCTCTCTTAGAAACTGTTTTTTTTAAGGCTCAGCTGGAAATCTCTAATAGAGGACAAGATTTTTGGATTTTGTTTTTGGTTTTTAATGTGAGACATTCAAAAGTTGCTTTTAAATCAGGTACACTGGTTGTTCTCAAACTTTAAGTTGAGAAAAAAAATTTTTTTAATGGAACTCTACTTGGAAGCCCAAGGTAGACAGATAAAGATGCCATTTTAAATTTGCAAATGTATTGTAGAAAATCAAATTTTTACTGAAGCACTTAATATAAACGACGGAGAATAAGTCAGGTGTCAAGAAGAAGAACTTTTTTTGTTTTGTTTTATTAAATCATAGTTGTGTACATTAATGCAATCATGGGGTAAAATGTGATGGTTTTATATACA
>CAUYRH010091069.1:0-11283 GCA_963574655.1 Perodicticus potto
CACAGCACCCTCCAATTCCTGGGCTCAAGCGAGTCTCTTGCCTCTACCTCCCAAGTAGCTGGGACTACAGGCGCCCGCCACAACGCCGGGCCATTTTTTGGTTGCAGCCGTCATTGTTGTTTGGCGGGCCGGGCTGGATTCGAACCCGCCAGCTCAGGTGTACGTGGCTGGTGCCTTAGCCCGTTGAGCCACAGGCACCAAGCCGTGTCGGCAGTTTTTACAGCACTCTAGGAAGTCTGAGAAACGGATTCCAATGTGCGGCCAAGGTAGGGAACACTGGCCCGGGGCCTTCAGCCAACCTGCGGTCTCTCTTTGCACTGGTTACCATAGACAGAGGTCTGTTTCCTCCCTCTTGTCCCATACACATATTTAACTGCGTTAGCCCTGGCAGCTTCCTGAGCAAACCTTTAATCCATAGCTTCACGTTATATACGAAAATACACTGACATTTGTTGCGATGAGGAGTCACTTGCAATCTTACACTTCCCACTGCTTTCTGTGAAGCATCTCTCTCGACGCCATGTGTGGCACTATATTAAGCACTCACTCTTAGCCATGTGATGTGTTATAAATGAATAAGGAGGACGAGGGGAAGGGAGTGAGTGCTACACACTCAGGCTGAGAGCCCGACTCGCTCCGGGTCGAGTGCTCTGTGTACAGACCGCGCCCACCACGCACAGGCGGCAGCTCACTCCACCTCCCCGCCGGTCCCAGACACATTTGTGTTATGTTCCTTACCCTTTCCTCTTACCATGAATGAGCCTGATAAATTAATCCCTTTTAGATTAATTATAACCTAAAATAATAAATGATAATTTATATAATAAATGATAACATCTTAATGAGTTATCCTGCCAAGAGAGTAGTTCTACATTCTTCTAAGGCAGGCGTCCTCAAACTTTTTAAACAGGGGGCCAATTCACTGTCCCTCAGACCGTTTGGGGGCCGGACTATAGTTTAAAAAAAAAAAAAAACTATGAACAAATTCCTATGCACACTGCACATATCTTATTTCGAAGTGAAAAACAAAACGGGAACAAATACAATTCACACCAACGCATGTGGCCCACGGCCCGTAGTTTGAGGACCCCTGTTAATAAATCTAAGGCCTTCTGAAGACACGTTATCTCGATGCAACGGAAGGCTCTCGTGTAGAAAGCAGGCACCATGTGAGGACAGCAAGGGTGATAGAAACTGGGGGTCAGGTAATGCGCCCCAAAGTCACCCCTCATAGCAAGCCTGGGAGGTCAGTGAGGATCCCATTCCCTCTGTGAAATGGCTTGGCCACTGACCTCACAGCTATGGGGCCACTCTCTGCTCCTGGTCATTTCTCTCTCTGTCCATCAGCCTCTCACTATTTTCCCAGCACATACTTAGTAGGTGCTCAATGAATGTCTGGATAAAAAAAAAAAAATACCTACATGAGCGATCTCTATTCCTTTGTGTTCCACAAACATCCCTAAAACAAGAGGTGAACATCATGCTTTTTAAAGATTTCCAGAGAAAAGTATTCCAATTCCTCAATCAAGTATCCATTCCAGTGTTAGGTGCAGGCTTTTGAAAAAGTAAAGATATCCATAATAATTCTTCCACTAACTAACTGATAATTTTTTGGAGGCTTTATCCATCTGGAACAATAAGCAAACTCTAAAGCAGTCAAAAACAGTTTCTTCCTGAAGAAGAACATGGAACAAGGCCACCCTCAAGCTCCCATCAAAGCTCATGAACTCAAAACATATTTAAAATAAACGTTTTAATTTAACAAGACTGATGAGAGGGCTCTCAGGGGAGAGAAGACACACAGATGAGTATCAGCTACAAGAGGAGAAAACAGCACAGAAACCAGGAATGACAGGCACGTGTCTGCCACCCAATCCATCCACCCCCTTGGAAAAGATGCTTCAGAAATGGGCATGTGACCTAATCCCCACCTATCAGGAGCAAGATAAATTCCCTTGGCAGGAGGTGGGAGGGTGAGACAGAGTCTCACTTTGTCATCAGTAGAGTGCAGTGGCATCACAGCTCACAGCAACCTCAAAGGCTCTTAGGCTCATGCGATCCTCTTGCCTCAGCCTCCCAAGTAGCTGGGACTACAGGCACCTGCCACAACACCCAGCAGGGTCTTACTCTTGCTCAGGCTGGTCTCCAATTCTTGAGCTCAAGCAGTCTACCTGCCTTGGCCTCCCAGAGTGCTAGGATTAGAGGTGTGAGCCACTGTGCCCAGCCTCTTCCCCCTTAAGAAACAAAAGATAGCCTCTGTCTTCTCTCTCCCCACAGTGTCTTGCCTGGATGTGACACTAACAGCTGCAGCTACGGCAGCTACACAGATGCCAGCCTGAGGCCCAGGCTGCACACCAAGGGTGGCAGTGCAGCAGATGAAAAAAACCTGAGTCACTGACGACTGAGCTAAAGAGTCAATGACCCTGAGCTCTAGCTCTGGACTTTCTGTTCTGAGAAGCATATTTGTTTACTCTTTAAACCAACTTGAGTCAGGATATCTCCCACCTACAACCGAAGGCGTCCTAGCAGATGTAGAAAGCAAAAAGAGAAAAGCATCACCAGGTAGTTTAAACATTAAATGTTTAAACATTAAAATGGATGTGTTGACTCTACTCTGTCATACTGATCGGAAGAGGATCACAGCAACCAGGCAAGGAGGGTGGTCACAGTGCCACACTCTGAACGGGTTCCCACCAGTAAATTTGAAATTAACTTGTTAGATCGAAAAAGAAACTGATTCTGCGTGTGTGAGTGGACGGCCTCCCATAGGCCACCAGCATTTTACCAACCAGCAGGACCACCCTGTCAAAACTTGCAGCTTGTACTCCCAAGTCCCTCTGTCCTGACAACGAACCACCCACTCCACAGTCACACTCACTTCCCGGCAACAAGATCAAGAAACCAAGCTCCTTTGGGGGGGGGGGGGCGGTGTAAAAGTTAAAAAAAGAAAAGAAACCAAGTTCCCTTCCTCGGAAGCTTTAGAGGCAACTCAGAGGCAGCATGTGTGAAAACAGAATTTCAGAGGATTGGAGGCCAAGAATCTGCTGCTTTGCCTGAGAAAGCTACGTTTTCTGCTCTTGTTATTCCATAGGAAATGAGAAAATAATCTATTCAAAGACTTTGGATTATTTTTAGTCCACTACCCACCCCCAATGTGTTCATTTTTAAAATTTTACATGGGTTTTAGTGCTCACTTTGGAATGCCTCTCATATTATGCAATTGGAGGTGATACACAACCTATAAATAAAATAACTCATTTAAAAATAAAAATAAAGAGAATGACCAATTAGAGTGTTATTTCATTAAATCAGATTTTTCGAAGGATATTAGTATCTGCATTTTTGTTGATTCATTATAAAAAGCTAACTTAATTTGACGAGTTTACATTCTTTTTTTTTTTTTAGAGACAGAGTCTCACTTTATCACCCTGGGTAGAGTGCTGTGGCGTCACAGCTCACAGCAACCTCCAAATCCTGGGCTTAAGCGATTCTCTTGCCTCAGCCTCCCGAGTAGCTGGGAACACAGGCACCCGCCAGAACACCCGGCTATTTTTGTGTTGCAGTTTGGTGGGGGTGGGTTCAAACCCACCACCCTCGGTCTAGGGGGCTTGCACCCCATCCCATGAGCCACAGGCACCGCCCAAGTTTACATTCAGAGCATAGCTGCCATGCAGTTCAGCTTTGAAAATCAAGCTGCTCACTGGATACTTAATGAGAGCTATAGTGTTTCCTATGGCTGCTGCAATAAATCACCACAAACTTAGCGGCTTAAACCACCACCACTTTATTATCCTACTGTTCTGGAGGTCAGAAATCTGAAATGGGTGTCACTGAGCTGGAATCAAGATGTTGGCAAGCCTGCGTTCCTTCTACGTGCCACAGGGAAAGATCCACTTCCTTGTTTTTCCAGCATCTAGGCTGCCAGGCTTTCTTGTCATTACATCTCCTGTTTCATTTCTGATCCTTCTACTTCCCTCATAAGAACCTTTGTGATTACAACGGGCCCACCCAGATAATCCTGAATAATCTTCTATCCCTATCAAAAGTTTATTTCTTTGTTTTTTCTGCAGCCTCCAACTCCTGGGCTAAACGGATCCTCTTCCCTCAGCCTCCCAAGTAGCTGGGAGTACAGACACACACCACCCATGCCCAGCTAAGTTTTTTTATGTTTTGTAGAGACAGGGTCTCACTACGTAATTCACACTGGTCTCTAACCCCTCACCTCAAGTATTCCTCCCAGGGTTCCGGGAGTATAGACATGAGCCACCTCGCCCTGCCTCTATCTAAAGATTCTTAATTAACAAAATCAGCAAGATTGCTTTTACCATGTAAGGTAACTTATTCACAGGTTCCAGAGATTAGAACATAGGCATGTTTGGGGAGTCAGTATTGTACCTACCAAAAAATCCATCACAAGTAGGGGAGGTTTTCCCCTATTTCACGTGACCTGAGAGTATTTGGGAAAGTGAACCAATTAACATGGACCCAGGAGTTACTGATTTTGAGTTACTAGGAGATAGTCTTGTCCTTGCATGAGAAGGTGGGTTGACTGATAAAACTCTAGACCCAGACAACATTCAAACATAAGAGAACAGTCTGAAACGTCAGCTCCTTGCTTTTGTTTCCAGGAAAACCCTCAATGCTAGAAACACGTTCACAGGAAAATAAAGTGACAGCAAAAGGTAAGAGACACTTAGGACAAGTAAATTATTACAATGGGAGGAAAATCTGGTATTTTTAAAAAATCTCAAGACCTAGGAAAGTCGCTTTTAAAAGCATAACGAATCACTCAGACACGCCTGGGAACGGAAACCAGGAGGCAGGACAGGGGACAACAGGGCTGTCTGTCCTGCACCTCACGCCCAACAAGCTTTAACACGTATCTGCTTAATAATAAGGTGTCTTTGCATTTTGCATTTTATTCCATTCACTTCAAACCTGCACACGTAGAATGGGAGCACGTCGACTTAATATGTATTAACTTCTTCACAGACTGGTGTTCATATTATTTTGAGTGTGTTTATAAAATTTGGTATTATAATGTTTTGATGCCTTTATAACCTTTAATCATTTTCATTCAACATGTTTTTAAAGTAATCAATGCCCAATACATGCTGAATTTGACCAGAAAATAATTGAGTAAATGCTGCCTGTGCCCTGGAAGCCCGTCCCCCATTCTCCCCCTTGCCATATGCAAACTCCACGGGAATCCCATCTGTGTGCCAACCACCACCTTTACGCCCACCTGCAGTGTGATAACCCCACAATTATATCAAAAGCAAAGTCCCAGACCAACTTCCAAATTTCAGTGAAATACCCCCAAACCAACAATTTTACTAGTTTGCCTGACTCTTACACCTAAAGGCATAAATGGGTCCAGCTCTTAAAGAGAATTTTAGAGAGGGAATTTATTTGGAGAAGAGGTCACTTCAATCAGGTCTGAAGACTGAGGCCTGCAGGAGTCACGCAGAGCTTAGCAGCACCTCCCCCTGACAAGAGGAAGGGCTGCCTGGGGCCTTCTCTGCCCCCCAGGCAGGAGGGCTGAGCTGGGGGTCAGCCTGCGTCCTCCAGTCTCTCTTGGAACATGAGGGGGTCTAAACGCTGTGCTGATGAAATGAGTGTGTCTGACAAGGTAACACAGCGTGAGAATCAAGACACAAGTTGGGGGACTGCCCACCGCCCCCCTGAAAGCAGGGGAAGAATTTGCCCTTGAGGACAAAATGCGATTTTTCCCGAGTCCAGTCCACTCGTGCATCTGGCTCAGCACATGGGCTACTCACTTTTCCCTCCCCTACCATTTGGAAGTACCCCTAAAGCCTGTAACTGTCTTCCAGCTGGGAAGGAAAAACAGCTCATTTTTAAATCAGACAATCATGTCCCAGACGGGCAGCAGGACACTGAAGCCTGGCTGTTTACCACATCGTGCAGTGGCAACTTTCTGAAGAAACTGTTCATGTTACTGAGTGACTCCTGACCAGTCAGCAGTGCATTAAGAACATGAACATCAATGTATTGAAGAAATAATGGGCTCAGCACCTGTAGCTCAGCAACTAGGGCACCAGCCACATACACCGGAACTGGCGGGTTCGAATCCAGTCCAGGCCTGCCAAACAATAATGACAACTACAACCAAAAAATAGCCAGCCGTTGTGGTGGATGCCTATAGTCCCAGCTACTTGGGAGACTGAGGCAAGAGAATAGCTGAAGCCCAAGAGTTTGAGGTTGCTGTGAGCTGTGATGCCACGGCACTCTACCGAGGGTGACAAAGTGAGACTCTGTGTCAAAAAAAATAAATAAAAATAAATAATAATATTAGATAGTTTTTCCCCAAACAAGCCACCCATAATTACAGAAAGTCTATCTTGGGCTCAACACCATGACTCATGCCTGTAAACGTAGCATTTTGGGAGACCGAGGCAGGAGGATCATTTGAACACAGGAGTTGGAGGCTATGGTGAGCTATGATTGCACCATTGCACTCCAGGTCCGGCAACAGGGTGAGACCCTGTCTGGAAAGAAAAAAAAAAGAAAATCCATTTTGCTTCCCAACAGATGCCCATTAAAAAAAGTTGTCACTTTAGGAAAAAAATAAAAGGAGGGGAGGGAAGAGAGAAAGGAAACACAGTCGCCTCTCACCCAGGCCTTGGTTCTGCTGTTCCCACTCGATGGCATCTGGCACCTGGTAGGTGGCTCCCTCCAGCAGGCCCAGGCTCCCCTGCTCAGTGTCAGGCTCTTGGGATGTGACACCGGGGAGCGTGAACCCGGGCAGCTCCGCAGTGCCGTCCAAACCCTCACCCGGGGAGTCCGCATCTTTATCCTCCTCGTCTTCTTCCTCCTCCTCCTCTTCATCTTCATCTTCTTCGTCCTCTTCATCCTCGTCTTCCTCTCCCTCTACGCGAAAAAAAAACCCAAAGGGCAACATGAAGACACACAGCAAGTGAACGATCCCACAAGCAGAGCCTCTGAAATCTTCCAGATCCTGCAAAATAATCATGCTGGATCTTCTAAAACAAGCTTTCATAACCCACGTCAGACAGGGTTCTGCGACCACCGTGCGTCCGATATTCTGAACTGTCTAAACCACAGCTGTGTGAGACACACGTCATACACTGTATTTACTGGGAGGTCAGGTAATATGGGTTGTCATTAAGATCATTGTATTTACCGCAGGGCAGGAAACACCCCGTTCCTGTTTCTGGAGGTCACTAGGGGTTTATCGCAAAAGACACTGACACATTACCAGAACTCAGAAAGAGTTGTTCCAACCTCTTTGTATCTCCTAATGTTAAAAATTCATTATTTTGGCATTTTTTCCTTCTGTTCTCCCCCAGCAGCGAGCAGAACCCACAATAACACCAGGCGACAGATACCCAGATTCACTCTTGGAGACTATTCTCCCTGCAGAGAGACCGGAAACAATCACAGCAACGTCTCCAAATCCAGCTGGGAAGTGGGACGTGATCGGGGTCAGAGAAGCAACACACAAAAAAGTTATGATGATCGTCTTAAGAGTTAACATTTACAACTTGTCATTTTCTATGCTTCAAGTGCAGTGGATTTAAGGAAGATAGGATCCCCAATTTCTCTTTGTTGTACCAATTTTAGCTTCCTAGGACTATCTTGAGGCCCCACCCTCACCAGGGGTGCAGCCTGAAGCCCCTCTCAGGGCCCGGAGTTCACAGAAGGCCTCTCTTTGGCCTCTCACCTGGACTCTCAGCCCAGCAGTGACTGCAACAGGGAATCCTTGTCACAGCGTGGAAAAGGGAGGGAGGAAGGACACGCAGAGCCCCACGGAACTCTGAGACTCCTTTCCTGCCTCTATACAGCTTCTTCCACGCATAACCTTTACCTCTATCATTCAGAGGTTTTTAAAATATTACTTTCAATCTCTTTTTAGTGGTATACGTACTTTAATATTGAAGGATTAGTACTTGTCACTATTCAAAACATACAACAAATATTTACCGAGCCCCTCACAGGTGCCGTTCCAGGTAAGGGACGGAGTGAGAACGTCTTTGCCTTCACAGCCCATGTGCCCCTCGGGAGATGCATGACAGCCCACAGATCCACCAGGGATGGGACACGCTCAGATCATGGCTGGCAAGAAGGCAGAAGGTGCCAGGCGCTGCTTCGTTAAACAGAAAGATTAAGGAAAGCATTTCTGCTTAGGAAAAGATTGACCAGAAACCACAGCAAAATAGTGCATTCTCTCGTTTAATTTAGATCAATGTCTACAGCAAAGCATTCCCAAAGGAGGGCGAGCAAGGGCAAAGCCTTGAGGTAGGCATGAGCGTGCAGTATTCAAAGAACAGCTGAGAAGACGGAGCTGGGGGCAGGGAGGGACAGAAGAGAGTTTAGGGAATAAGGGAAGAGAAAGGAGCAGGAGCCGGGTCTGATTTGGAGAAATGACCCTGGCTATAGGATGAAGAACAGGCTGTATCAGAGCAAGAGACAAAACAGAAAGCTGCAGGAGGGGGCAGTTTAAACGCAGGCTGAGGGTGATGCTTGCGTAGCCCAGGAAGAGGAGAGAGGTGGCTGAATCTGGGATGTAATTTGAAGGTAGAACCCTGCTGGTAACAATGATGAGAGGTGTGGAAGGAAGACCCCCCCCCCATCTTACTGAAATGGGAACCAAATGACAAAGAGCGAGATCCAGAACTTTATTTGAGATACAGTAATCCAGTGGTCATCAAATGGAAATGCTGGAAGCCTAGGGAAGGTCAGAGCTGGAGATAAATAGTATTTAAAACCTTGAGACTGGCTGGGATCATCAGGAAGCTGAATGCAGGTAGGAAGGTAAGGGTCCAGCCCACAGCCTGGGCCACCTGCCCTTGGAGGGTGGCCAGATGAGGGAGATCCCGCCCAAGACACAGAGGAGTGACCAGAGACAACTGAGGACACCCAAGAAGAGGGCAGCGTCAGGGAGGCCGGGAAGGAGGCTGCTGCCAGAGGGGAAGAGACTGGCAGCATGTCTCTGGCTTTGACATTGGGAGAGCACTGGTGACCTGGACAAATTGGCATCCAAGGAATGACAGGGGCAAGAGTCAGGTTGAAGTGTTTCAATAGAAAATTAGGAAAGAACATCCAGCAAATACAGAAAATTCTTACCAGAAATATGGCTGAAAAGGAGAACAGGGACATTAAGGTACAGTTGGACCGAGAGATGGGGTCATGGGTAGGTTCTTAAAATAGTAGATGTGAAGAAGCTCACCTTGAATAGTATTGTCCATGTGCCAGGCCTGCTAGTAAACTAATGGGTATGATCTGGCAGGGAGGGGCACCAGACCATTCTGGAGAAAGAGAAGGGGCCGGAGTGATACCCAGGGAGACTTGGCATCGTAGAGCAGCTGTGCATGTGCACTCATTACAGCTGTGGGATTTGGCTCAAGTGCTGAACTGTGCTGGGTGTCGGCTTCCTCATCTATAGAACTGATATTACTCCCACTCCACCCCCCAGGCTGCCGTAAGGATGACATCAGTTAACACAGAAGGCACTTAGAACTGAGCCTGGGGCGGCGCCTGGGGCTCAATGAGGAGGGTGCCGGCCCCATATACCGAGGGTGGCGGGTTCAAACCCAGCCCCGGCCAAACTGCAACAAAAACATAGCCGGGCATTGTGGAGGACGCCTGTAGTCCCAGCTACTCAGGAGGCTGAGGCAGGAGAATCGCCTAAGCCCAGGAGTTGGAGGGTGCTGTGAGCTGTGTGACACCACAGCACCCTACTGAGGGCGATAAAGTGAGACTCTGTCTCCAAAAAAAAAGAACTGAGCCTGGCACACAGGCAATACTGTTCAAGGTGAGCTTCTTCACAATCTCAGACAGAGGATGGAATCCAGAGCACAGGTGACTCGGATACACCCCCCTAGGGCAGGCTCAGTGCAGGCAGGGGGCGAAATTGATGGTGGGACTATGTGAGAGCTATCCTCATATTTCTTTATTTTCTCAGTCAAAGAAAAGCTGGAAAGGAAAAGAGAAATGCTGGTGGTTTGAGGCGAGAGGAGAAAGTGTGAAAAGTCGTCTTGGAAAGTGAGTGAGAGAATTTTTCAGGGAAAATGTGGTAGGACTGCCGGGCAACCCTACAGGCCCACGTAAGATGCGACATCATAGATTTAAAGCGAGGCCTGTTAAGAGGGTTGTGTTCCCTCCAGCCATATCCAGCGGCTTGAGTGCACGGGTGGAGAGCCGAGTGGGCAGAAAGACGGAAGCAGCCGCAAGCGGGCAAGCTCTCTCTGGGGTGGGGGGCTGAGAGAGGGTAAGGAAGGGTGTGGACGGTGTGTGGAGGAGGAATCATTATAAAGACAGACCAGGGACTCTAATTATAGAGAAGGTGAGGCTGCACAGACGGGGAATGATGGGGTAACTCAATGGTGGGAAAACCATCGGGGATCATCAAAACCGTTGGAGGATCTCCACCTCTTTGTTTTAAACTCTGAACAGGCTCTTTCTCTCCTCTTGGAGGGGATATGGAGAGAGGGCACCCCCAGCATGGCCCCAAGGGCACCCCTAGTCTGCAGCTTCATAAGGTGGCTGTCACTCACAAGTGCCCATTTCTGTGCTAGAAAAAGAACAAGGGCCAGAAGGAAGTTGCAGGAGCGGAGTGAGGAGGAATTTCCAAGTGGTGCCCGAGGCCTCCAGGCCAGGGCAGAAGGAAGGACAGGCAGACAAACATCGAGGGGGAAAACCAAAGATGTCAACCGGGTAGACTGAGCTGCAGAACACTGACGTCCTCATCCCCCGCACTGAGAAGCAGGGACCTCGCCAACGCCGCCGCGGTGACAGAGTGCTCGGCCATGCTCTGTAGGGTTTCCTGGTAAAGTATCTGGAAAAGAGGAACACCTGCCCTGCAGTGCTCGTCAGACCACCCACCGCGGGCTCGGTCACGACGGCACCGGGCAAGATACTGTTCACAAATCAGGACCAAGAACTGGAAATGGAAACAGTGGATCCATCACAAGCTGGGTGCAGAAGCAGCTGGGAGCCTCGTTCTGCGAAGCAACCCTATAATCCCATCTGAATGGCAAAACCAGAGCACTCGACAGAGAGCCCTCAGGGGAGAAGCAGGAAGAGGACAGGGGCACCCAAGGAGAGAGGTGGACGTAAGTGTCTGTCCGGGGGGGCAGCGGCAGCAGCTGATGCTCCGCTCAGCCCAAGCCACCCCGACATTAAAGAAGAGCTTTGGGGGAGGATGGGTGGAGGGAAGATGATTGGTGGGATCACATTTATGGTGCATCTTACAAGGGTACAAGTGAAAATTACTAAATGTAGAATATAAATGTCTTCATA
>CAUYRH010091074.1:0-10619 GCA_963574655.1 Perodicticus potto
CCAGAAGGGCACCGTTATCACCAGTGCACAGGCCCCACTGGGTGTCCCCAGCCCCGTCAGCCTCTGCCCGGTCTGTCTGGCATCTCATTTGTCTGCAGGGTATTCCCTCCGTGCCGGCGTCAGCGTTTCCCTTTTCCAGAAGAAACCTTCTCTCCCCTCTCTGCAGGGGGCTTTCCGGGCTGGGCCTCTGGCTTTGGAGCAGTCAGTTTAGCAGACAGCCTGTGGCTCAACGGGCTAAGGGTGCCAGCCACGTACACCTGGTGGGTGTGTAAAAAAAAAAAAAAAAGGCCTCCCTACAGTCAACTGGGGCCTGTTAATAAACTCAAAACTCTAACCCTTTCCCCCTCACTCCTCTCCCCTCACCTTTGCTAGACTATATTTGTGTCTTTTCTTTTTCTTTTTGAGACAGAGCCTCAAGCTGTCACCCTGGATAGAGTTCTGTGGCATCACAGCTCACAGCAACCTCCAACTCCTGGGCTTAGGCGATTCTCCTGCCTCAGCCTCCCAAGTAGCTGGGACTACAGGCGCCCACCACAACGCCCGGCCATTTTTTGGTTGCAGCCGTCATTGTTGTTTGGCGGGTCCGGGCTGGATTCGAACCTGCCAGCTCAGGTGTATGTGGCTGGCGCCTTAGCAGCTTGAGCCACAGGTGCCAAGCCTATCCTATTGTATTTTCTAATTAGCTACATCTACTACATAAGGAAAGTTATTGACTTCTAAACATTTTTTTAAGATCGCATGCTGTAAAGGAAAGACAAAAAGAAAGAGATTTTCTGACTATCTTGCAAACATGCCTTGCAATTTATTCTCCTCTAAATTTTGTTCACATGGTCTGGATGCCCCCAGAAAGCCCTCTAATGCTTGGCTACCTAGGAAGGTCATAACAACAAGGAAGAAAGCATTGAGTCCGCTCGAACCCTCTGCATAGAGAAAGCAGGTCCTGACCCACCTCAGGCACTCACCAGACGTGCTCAGGACCATTGCCAATGCTGTGTTCTGTCTGCCATCAGGCCCTGTGGCATCTCTGCGGATTCCAGCATCAGCTAACAAAGAGAAAAAGGACCAGCTTCTGCTCCCTGTCAGGCACAAGCATGGAGATTGCAGTCCACCACCTCACCTTCTACAGGCAAGGACACATGCCGTCCAGCCACCCCGTTGCTGTGATACATTTGTTGTGTGTACCTATAGCCTGGTTTCATTTGGGTTCAAGCCCAAAGCAACAGAGATTTGTTTCTTGCAGTTTTTGGAGGCTGGGAAGTCCAAGACCAATGTGCTGGCAGATTTGGTGTCTGGTGAGGTGGTGCCTGGTTCATCCACGGTGCCTTCTCACTGTGTCCTCACACGGCAGAAGGGTGCATATCTCTCTGGGGCCTCGTTTATAAGGGCGCTAATCCCATTCATGGGGGCTCCACCCTCATGACCTAATCAATCCCAAAGGACCCCACCTCCTGACAAATACCATCAACTTGGGGATGAGAATTTCAACCTGTAGTTTTTGGAGGAACGCAAACACTCACACCACAGCATTTACCTCTTGCCTTTCAGACCCCAAACCACTCTTCCATGTTCCCCTCTGGGATGCTGGGGCTGGGGTCTATAAACTATGTTTTTCAGAGACTCTTGCCAGTTGGCTTTCCATTATCCAGTGGGAAGAACTGGAGGGAGATTGAAAGATGGAAGGAAAGGAAGGACTCTTTCTGTTTCTAGCACTGACGTCACTACGATAAAAACGGCGTCTCTATTGCTCAGCTTCATTCCACATACCCCAGATCAGTGGTGCTCTTTGAGGAGGGAGCCCTCCTAGATTTGGGGGTTATTTTTAAATATTTATTTATTTATTTAGAGACAGAGTTTCACTCTGTTGCCCTGGATATAGTGCCATGGTGTCATAGCTCACAGCAACCTCAAACTCCCGGGCTCGAGTGATCCTTCTGCCCCGGCCTCCCAGAGTGCTGGGCTCACAGGCATGAGTCACCACCCCCGGCTAACCTAAGGTTTAGACTTCTTCCATGTTGTTCTTCTAAGCTTTGGTGAGCCGCTGTTTCTGCAGTTGTGAATGTTTAGGCTACCGCCGCTTGCCCTCTTTGTCCTTTTGTCATCGTCGAGGCCAGATTTCTGTATTGGTTCCCCTCTGCAGCACCTGGCCTGGCTTCCATTTTCCAATGGACACTCTGGGAGCATCCACCCCTGTCAGGCCAGGGAAGAGTCTGACGTTCTTTTGTCCGAGCACAGCCAGCCCTGACCTGGCTGCCTGGACACTGTGAAGCCCCTTCCTACTGCGAAGATGGTTCTGCCTGCTAGCTCATCAAGAAAATGAGGGTATCAGGCCTGAGTTCCCTGTATTTCCCCTTCCCCACCAACTCGTGTAACTGGAGGAGGAAAACACCCTCTTTCCCGTGAGATCTGCTGAGCTTTGCCATCCTGTTCCATCTGCCCGGATTCTTCCCTTCCCTGTCCGCTCTTCTCTCCGCCCAGGGACAATGCAATACATACTTGTCCTGTGAATGATTTGGCTGCAATTGGCATTTCTAAGGCAGCTTCAGACCACGTTCCTCCCCTGGTGTCAGTGCTCCGGCCCTCGCCCCCCATGGCGCCCCACTCTCCCAGTTCTCCCCTGTCTCTCCTGCTCTTACTTCTCAGTCAGCCTGGTGGCTCCTCACGAGCTCCTACGTTCCTTAGCCACCCCAGCCCCCGAGTAGGCAGATGGATACGGGACGAGGGTAATAGATAATTCGACGAAGTTTTGCCGTCCCTCGGGGGGTGATATTGTTTCTGATTTACTCTTGACTGGTGTGGGGCATTGTCAGAGATTTAGCCTTGCCTGTGATGGTAGCTTTTATCCTTCAGGTCCAGGAGCTATGGGAGCTGTGCCAACTGCCAACTGGCGGGAAAGAGGGTGTTTTCCTTCTCCAGTTACACTAATTGGTAGGGAAGGGAAATACAGGGAACTCACGCCTGATACCCTCATTTTCTTGATGAGTAGCAAGTGCATTAAACCCAGTTATACAAACAGGGGCAGGGAGGGGACCGCTGAGCGGGCCACAGGGCCAGTGAACTCAGTACAAACCCAGCCTGGACCAGGATTTCATCACTGCTCGGCTCCCGTGGTCTGTCGCTCCGAGAAGAAGGTGCCAGCTGCTGAGCGTTCAGACCGACTTTGTCCAGTGGTCCTTCTTCTTGGCGTGTGCTCACTCCCCTTCAGGGGAGGACTGGGGAAGCGATTACCACGTACACTCGCTGGGGGTGTTGCAGCGTCCTTCCTTCTGGAGAGCTGGCTTCCAGTCCGGTCTGTAAGTCTGGGTCTGAAAACAGATTCAAATCTGAAGGTGGGACAAGAGAATGCGACTTTTTTAGGATACCGCCCCTCAGCTCCTGGTCATCCACCTTAATTTCTTCCTAGGACACAGTGATGGGCGTTGGCCGCCCCTCTGTCTTGCCCTGAGGAAGGTCGTGTCCGGTTAGGCGTCTGACAGGTGTCTACGGGTCGTGCCCTCCTGGCTACCCCCACAACCTCGCGTCCCTACGATGACAGTACTTGACTCTGACCTTGAGGCACCACCTGCTGGCCTCTGCTGCTCTGGGGCCCTATCGTCCCATTGCTTTGTGTCTATTCCTGAAATGACCTCTTCCTCAAATAGCCCCGAACTGGGGGTCTGGAACATTTGCAAGAGAGAGTCATTGAAGAGTTTTTAAGCAGGGGGTCAGAGGTCCAACATGTTTCAGAGAGGTTGCTCCAGCAGCTTTTTGCCATTCTCACCAGCGCGCTCACTCTGGTTTTGGTAAATGGTGTATCTTCTTGGCCTTCCCAGCAGACGCGACCGTTCGTTGAGTCTCCTGGTCTCACTTAGTGTGTCCACCTCCGCATGCTGACTTCTCCGAGCTTTTCAATCACTTGCCCTGGCCCAGCAGTTAACGCCATTTCATTTTACTTACTGTGGTCCACTGCCTTTTCCATACCGTTAGGAGCTATCCTAAGAGGAAGTTTATGGCATCTCCTGGGAGTCTTGCCAGGGGGTTAAATCTTATATTTTGTCAGATTTGCTCCCAAATCAATAACCTCATCCCTTCCTATCTTATGTCCCAGCCCCCTTGATCAGGCATCCTCGGAATTCAGCCCTGTCCTCACTCCCAGCTGCTGCTAGCACCTGTTGGCTGTGTCTTGCAGTGCCTTTGGGGGACAGTCCGTTTCCTCCCTGACCAGGCCTTGCACAGTGGGACCGTACAGCTGGGCCTGTAGGGCCCCCAGGGGTCATGCACTGGATAAGGGCTGCCCCAGGAAGGGGATCCCAGCCTGCAGGGTCTGAGACCTGGGGACTGTCCGCTGACAGTGCTCCCAGCACTGGGATGTGGTTAACACGTCTCCGTGTCCTCACGGTCCTCAGCAAGGCACCTGTTCTCTCCGTTCCTCCCTCACCCTTTCTTCTTCCCTGTTCTTTATCACGGGGGTGGAAATACTTAACCAGGTGTCTGGGAGTCCTTCTGTTTATCACCCTCGCAATCATCATATTGCCCCATTTTAATACTTTTATATCTTGAATGTTTCTCTGGCCAATCCCGTTCTCTCCATACCTTCTCCCGGAGCTCGGAGCCTCTGCACCTGTTCCGTGGAGCATTGCGGTGACCTTCTAACTTGGCTCCTGCCCTTTACTTCCTACACTCAGCCCATCCCACTGAGATGCTAGCGGGAGCTTTCTGAAACGCAAACCTGCGCTCGCTGCTCGAAAACTCTCATTCATTTCTTCATTCACTCAGTGCAGAATTGCTCAGGTCGAAAGCTTTGTAGCCAGAAGAAGACTCTTCTTTGCCCACATCCGTCAAGTCTCATTGGGTGCCAGCTCCAAAATATATTCTGACTTCTGTCACCTCTCTGCTTTTTCACTCTGTCACTCTGATTCAAGGCATCAGTATAGGAAATAGCCGTGCATCTGGTCTTACTGCTTTCCTTCTTGCCTCTTTGCTGTCATTTCTTTACTGGGTATAATATTTTTTTAAAAAATGTAACTCACAGTTCAGCGCCTGTTGCTCAGTAGTTAGGGCATCGGCCACATACACCAAGGCTGGCGGGTTTGAGCCCAGCCTAGACCTGCTAAACAACAAAGACAACTGCAACAACAACAAGAAAAATAGCCGGGCATTGTGGCGGGCACCTGCAGTCCCAGCTACTGGTGAGGCTGAGGCAGGAGAATCGCCTAAGCCCCAGAGTTTGGGGTTGCTGTGAGCTGTGGTGCCACAGCACTCTACTGAGGGGGACATAGTGAGACTCTGTCTCAAAAAAAAAAATTAAGAAAAATGTAAATCTCAACATGTTCCTATAGAAAATTTGATGATCTAGAGGAAGAATATTCCAGACAGAGGGAATAGCAGGTGCGGAGGCTCTATGCTGGGAGTGAATTTGCAGGGTCTGAGTAACAGGGAAGAGGTGGAAGGCTGTGTTACGGTGAGCAAGGGGGACTGTGTTAGGGCTGGGGTCTGGGAGGCCTGGCACACTCCCCTTGCTCCTGGCTTGCTATCCAGGTTTGACTCTCACAGGGTGTGAGCAAAGGAGGAGAGAGGGTGATAAAGCCAGGAATTATTGGATGATTATGGAACAATTATTTGAATGGTTCTATCACAGGCTGGCCCCACACTGTCTGGGCCCAGAAGATGTTTAAAACTGTCCTTTTCTTCAGCGGAGAGAATCCAGGGCTCTTCTAGTGGTTCCCACTTGGACTTTCCGATTGCAATTCCGATGTACGTTTTCCTGTACCTGACAGTTCCCCTTCCTGTAGCCGCTGACTCAAATGGGGCTGCTCCCCATGGGCTCACAATAGTAGAGTCCTCCCCCCCGGCAGGTTCACCTGGGCAGAACTTAAAAGGTCTGCAGCTCGGCTCTCCCATCAGCACTGCCTGCGTCTGGTCCATGGAAATACCTATCACTTGTTGCTTGTAGTCTTAGCCTCCTTGGGCTGCTGTAACAAAATTCCACAGATTGGCTGGCCTAAACAACAGAAACATCGCTTATGGTTCCGGAGGCTGGGAACCCGGGATCAAGAGGCTGGCAGGTCCCGCATGGGTGAGGCCCCCACTCCTGGGCTGCAGGCTGCCCACTTCTCATTCTATCCTTACATAGCACAAGGAGTGAGAATCGCCTAATGGACCCATGAGGGTCCATTCTATGACCTCCTAAGGCCCCACCTCCAAATACCATCAACTTGGATATTAGAATTTCAACATATTAACTTCAGGGAAACAAAAACCTTTCGTCCATTGCCTTGTTTCTTCAAACTAGGGGTGCTCAGGACTCCCCCCAGCTCAGCAGCCCTCTCTTGCCTGTGCTGTCCAGATGGCTGGTTATCTCGTTGCTCAGCTTCTAGACTTCCCAAGTCGGAGTCAGGGCACAGGCCATGGTGCGACCTGCCAATATGTCACTCTGTCCGTGTGGCCCCTGGAGAACCCTCAATCCCTTTACCTGAAATGAATTGGATGGCTCCCTCCTTTGTCAACTTCCCATCTTTTGCCAACTCACATACACGCACCCCTTTATAGGAAAGTGTAGGAACTCAAAGCATTATCCCAAAACTTCTAGCTTCTACATGCCAATTAGGAAGGAGAAGGCTGTCAGTTGTAGTTACTGGGTATACTTTGTACTTGGTTGTTTCAAAGTCAGAAACATTCACTTATCCAATTAGTGGGGACACAAGACAAGGATGTCTCTTTCCTAAAATAGATGGAAAGGATAACTCTGGGAAAAGAATTCTGGTCCTAATTTAAGAAAGGTGCTATTAAAATAATGAGTCAGTATTTCAAATGACACATCTAAGATGTTCTAGCCAATCACATATGTAGTTTTTTTTTGTTTTTTTTTTTGAGACAGAGTCTCACTTTGTTGCCCTTGGCAGAGTGCCGTGGAGTCATAGTTGACAGCAACCTCCAATTCTTGGGCTTAAGCCATTCTCTTGCCTCAGCCTCCTGAGTAGCTGGGTCTACTGGTACTCACCACAACGCCTGGGTATTTTAGAGATGGGGTCTTGCTTTTTCTTAGGCTGGTCTCGAATTCCTGAGAGCTCAAGCAATCCACCCACCTTGGCCTCCCCGATTACAACCGCAAGCCCCCATGCCCAGCGTTATCTATGTAGTTTTTGTAACACCTAACACAGACCTCCTGGAAGAGTGAAATGGAAGAATGGAGACTTCCCTTGCCCATCATCACCTCTATTTTAGGAATTTTACACTCATTAGGGAAATTTCTCTGTTGGAAAAATGTTACATGGAAAAATAGTAAAGGTTACTGGGGTAGCAGTTTTTTCTTATTCTGTAAAAATAAAGAACATTTACTTACTCAACGAATTTTCGAGAAAAGAGAATAGTAAAGAAGATGCTAAAAGGGGCTTATAGTCTAGTAGCAAAGACTATATAAAAGAGTCTTGATTTTTGTGTTATGTGGCTTTTTGTTTTATTTTTATTTTTTTATGTGGCTTTTTGAGTTATCCAAAAGAAAAGGCTTAAATAAATCTGTAGTACCATCTGTCATGTTTTTCGACAAATTTATCTTGAAGAACAGTGATTTTGTATTTTACCTCTTGATCTATAGGTACCTATTCTAAATTCAAAGCTCAATGAAAAATTGTAGAAAAAATAGGAAGAAATACATAGGCATCAGCAATAAATATTAAATTGCAGTAATAATGCCATAAATTGTAGCAGTTATAATAATTCTATCAGTAATATTCATTGAGCATTACTATATGCCAAGCATTTTTGTATTACTTTATCCAGTTTTCGTAACAATACTTTTAGGATAAGTGTACTATTTTTTCTTTTTATAGATGTGGGATTTGAAGCACGGTCATAGGTGGCAGAAGCAGATTTGAAAACAGCAGTCTGATTCTTAACCACTGCTCCACGCAGTCTGGATGTGAAATTGCACTACACAGATTCCTTCCGCTGTAAATTATCCACTGGAGTCAGCTGTGAATGGAATCTGTCCTCAGGGGATTATTGCAGATAGCCCAAGTTTTCTTGGTTACAAGGGAAAGGCTCCTGGCGCCCAACTTGGTTTTGTAATTTGTCATGTGTGTAAATGATAAGAATCTACTAAATTTCCTTCTAGGGCATGTTTGTTCCATTAATATTATCACTTTTGCCTCCTGTGTGTTTGAAAACCATTGACATCCTGTTGTAAGCTTTCATCTTACTTGCCCCAAATGAAATCATCCTCAGAGAAATGAGGCATTTGGAAGCAATGAGCTTCAGGGAATTGTCTAGGCTTCTGGGAAAGCGTTCTCACTGCCTGTGAGAACACATCCCACCCTTTGCGAGGGAAGCTCTCTCTGCTTCCCACAATGAGATCTGCTCCAAGAATACTTCTTGACTCCAGCTATCTCCCCCTCCCCATTTGTGGCTCTGAAACCTCCTCTTTCAAAAGCAGAAAGAAATCCATGGTTCCAAGGTCAGGTGCCAAGTACCCACTGCTATGCACTTGACCGCAAGGAGTTGGATTTCAGGAATATCTGCTAGGAAAGAAGAACAGGACCTCCTGCAGAGAGAAAAAGTCTCCCAAGTTGAGTTGGCTCTCTGAAAAACAACTGGATATGGTATTGGTCTTTATTACAGTTTCCACAGACTGAAAAAATTGTTTATAAAACAAAGGCAGCATACAATTTGGTATGGTAACATTCTTTAGAATTTTGTTTTTGCACAGTGGAAACCAGGGCCGATGTGGTCATGATGGAAACTGAGCCAGTTCTGTTACCCCAAAGCACCTCTCCTAAAACACTAATCTGAGTAAGCCAGGCCTGACTTTGCCAGGAACAGCCGGCAAGGCTCTTTGGAGAGACTTCCGGGACAAAATGCTCCAAACAACCGCAGCAGAGCCCCACACCATGCAACAACTTGCACGCGGCACGCCCAGGCTCCGAGGCTCACATTTGTAGGAGTGGAAGGAAACCTACCAGTTCCCCTCCTTTTTTCCAACTCAGTGAGAGTTGATCACGATTGTTTTTGTGGGCAGCATCTTGGCGTACACAGTCCTGGCCTTTCCTGCACCACTAAGACACCGAAGCAGTGGGGACAGCTCTAAGACGTGGAGGCAGTGGGGACAGCTCTAAGACATCGAGGCAGTGGGGACAGCTCTAAGACATGGAGGCAGTGGGGACAGCCCTAAGACATGGAGGCAGTGGGGACAGCCCTAAGACATGGAGGCAGTGGGGACAGCCCTAAGACGTGGAGGCAGTGGGGACAGCCCTAAGACGTGGAGGCAGTGGGGACAGCCCTAAGACGTGGAGGCAGTGGGGACAGCTCTAAGACGTGGAGGCAGTGGGGACAGCTCTAAGACGTGGAGGCAGTGGGGACAGCTCTAAGACATCGAGGCAGTGGGGACAGCTCTAAGACGTGGAGGCAGTGGGGACAGCTCTAAGACATCGAGGCAGTGGGGACAGCTCTAAGACATCGAGGCAGTGGGGACAGCTCAAAGACGTGGAGGCAGTGGGGACAGCTCTAAGACATCGAGGCAGTGGGGACAGCTCTAAGACATCGAGGCAGTGGGGACAGCTCTCTTGTCTGCACTTCCTCAGTTCTCAGTCACTGCAAGATGCCAAGGGAAACATCGGAGTTTCCTGATCTATGCTTTCAGCCAGGTTGTGTGAAAACTAAAGAAAACCCATGTTTGCAGGCCTTGAGAACAGAAGTAACCAGCTACCTTTTAATCACAAAGGAAGTGAGTTAGGAAGGGTCAGATTCATGGTGA
Organism: Perodicticus potto; assembly: GCA_963574655.1. NCBI lineage: Eukaryota > Metazoa > Chordata > Mammalia > Primates > Lorisidae > Perodicticus > Perodicticus potto. The sequence goes on from CAUYRH010091074.1 coordinate 9,725, forward strand.
GAAGGAAAAAGCACATAGGAAATATGTTAGTATTGGGGGTGGGGAGAGCTGCTCTTGGCCGTGGCTTCACTTTCCAGGCGACTAGAATGATTTACTTTCCCTCTTTCTGAAATTAAATTCAGTACAGGAAGCTAAGAATTTTTTTTGAAAGGACTCATATTTTGGAGACTATTGTACTTTAGAAGCCATTTAGATAGTTTTATACCTCTGTTTTCCTAGGAAGATGAAAATCTGATACTTCATTTGTCTGATTCATTTAATGGAATGTTGGTGCAGGCTGAGCAAGAATAGTCAAGTCTCTTGCCCTCTGCAGCCTGCATAAGGGGGCAGATAGAAAATAAACAGGGAAATTCAGAAATATATGATTTCTGACTGTGAAGACAATTTAAGGAAAAATAAAACAGTATATTCTTCTTAGCAAAGTATCTCAAGAATGGAAGAAAAAGTATCCAATGTACTCAGCCCTACTATGAAGCTAATCTATAGCTTTCATATGAAGGCTAAGCCCAGTTATAGCACAAGAAATGGGGAGGGGGGAAAAGATGGGGAGGGGAGGAGGGAGAATGGGTGGAGGGAGGGTGATTGGTGGGATTACACTTATGGTGCTTCTTACAAGGGTACAAGTGAAAATTACTAAATGTAGAATATAAATGTCTTCATATAGTGATTAAAAGGCCATGAAGGCTATGTTAAATAGTTCAATGAAAATATTTCAGATTGTATATGAATGTACACAATTATGATTTAATAAAAACTAAAAAAAACAACAAAAAACCCAGTATATTAAGGTAAGAAGACAGAAAGTCTTATAGGAAAAGATATTTGAGGAGAAGGACTGGAAAAGGTGAGCCTTGTCTAGTTCTAGAGGAGAGGCATTCCAGGCAGGCCCAGTGGC
>CAUYRH010091075.1:0-11251 GCA_963574655.1 Perodicticus potto
AATTAAACATTAATTTTTAACTCAACTTGTTAATATGTTGTTTAGGATATTGCATCCTCATTTATAAGTGAAATATGTTTGTAATTTCCCTTTATAACAATATATTTTCTCCAATTTTAATATCAGGTGTATCCAGATTAAGTAGAATGACTTTGAATTATTTCTTCTTTTTCTATTGTCTATAAGATTTGGCATGACCTGTTTTTAGAAATTATATTTCACTTTTATTTATAAATAGTAGTTGTCTATTTTTTGAGACTTTGGAAAAAAAAAATAAGTTACCTGATGACTCCATACTGAGCCTCAGAGTTAGAGCATTCTATAATAGACATACTCTTATTTGACAATGTGAATGTTACTTTCTTTGCATTGCTATTATTAATATTGCTTAATATTTCAATGCAGCAATCATCTGATTTCTTTTCTGAATGTATTTATCTTCTTCATTCTTTTCGAGGTTTTTGTTTCTAGTCTTTATCTTAAACACTGTTACTGTTATTAAATTTTAAGCCTTTTTAATTCTGTGAAGGCAAAAAGAGGAAACCTAATAAACACATGTATATGTAAAAATTTAAAAAAAGAATAAAAATGTAATGCCAGAAAAAAAAATCACCAGCACGCATGAGCTCTAGAACATTCCCATCACCCCAGAAAGTTTGCTTGTATCCCTTTGCAATGAATCCCCTTCCCCACCCCAGCTCTTGTTATCTTTTGATAAATTTTTTGTCTCTAAAACTTTTTCTTTCCTAGAATATCATACAAATGGAATTCTGTGTTAAAAAAATAAAAAATTCTTACACAGAGTAGAGGTTAAGTATAATTAATTCCCACATACCCGAGATTAAATAATTATCAAGTTTTACCATATTTTCGTCATCTTTTTTTCTTTGCTAAAGTATTTTAAGGGAAATCTCAGACATTACTTTACCCTCATATCTTCAGTATACACTTTTAACAGTATACATTTTACATACTGAAACCTGTTTTTGTATGACCACTTTTTTTTTTGAGGCAGAGTCTCCCTTTACCGCCCTCAGTAGAGTGCTGTAGTGTCATAGCTCACAGCAACCTCAAGCTCTCAGGCTCAAGTGATCCTCTTGCCTGAGCTTCCCAAGGAGCTGGGACTACAGGCACCCGCCACAATGCCTGGCTATATTTAGAGACAGGGTCTTGCTCTTGCTTGGGCTGGTCTCAAACTCCAGAGCTCAGGCAACCCACCCGCCTCTGCCTTGAGTCAGAGTGCCTGCCAACCACAACGTTGTTATAACGGTGTAGGAGATGATGCTGGTGCTCTTGCCCATTATCACCTCGGCCCTTATCATTTCACTGTATGTTCTTTGCATGAGTCTTTCTCTGGCCAGTGGCACTACTCTGCCAGCACAGAGCAGACAAGAAGGACCAGGAAATTCCCTTTCCTCCCTCCTCTACTGCAGCAGTTCTCAACCAACCCTGTTAGAAGTTGAAGTCAGTGTTCACCTAACTCAGCTACCTCGCTCTGGGGGCTGGAGAGTAATTCTGAGGTGTAATCTATACCAGAAAAACTAGCCAGGCATTGTGATGGGTGCCTGTAGTCCCAGCTACTTGGGAGACTGAGGCAAGAGGATTACTTGAGCCCAGGAGTTTGAGGCTGCTGTGAGCTATGGTGCCATGGCGCTCCATCCAGGGCTGCAGAGTGAGACTCTGTCTCAAAAAAAAAAGGAAAAGTTGATACTGGCCAAGTGCAGTGGCTCACGCCTATAATCTTAGCATTCTGGTAGGCTGAGGTGGGTGGATTGCTTGAGCTCAGGAGTTTGAGACCAGCCCGAGCAAGAGCGAGACCCCATCTCTAAAAAAATAGCTGTGTGTTGTGGCAGGTACTTGTAGTCTCAGCTACTGGGGAGGCTGAGGCAAGCGGATTGCTTCAGCTTAAGAGTTTGAGGTTGCTGTGAGCTATGATGCCATGATGGCACTCTACCAAAGGTGACAAACTGTCTCCAAAGTGTCTTCGCTTAATGTGAAACTTAATCTCACTAATGTAGTTTTGGAAATATTTTAGTAGAGACGGGGGTCTGGCTCTTGCCCAGGCTGGTTTCGAACTCCTGAGCTCCAGCAATCTGCCCTCTTCAGCCTCCCTCAGTGCTAGGATTACAGGCGTGTACCACCGCCCCCAGCAGTATCAACTATTAATAGCAGCCATGCAAGTGAGCTATCTTGGGTATTTCATTCAGTTGATCCCTCAGATGATATCATGTCAATACTCAGCTGAACCCACCCAATTCTCAGAGTTGTGAGACAATGAGATCATTTTTGTTTCAAGCTGGTAAATTTGTAGGTGACGTAGTAACAGGGCTTTTCCATGAATGAAAGTCAAATGATTGGAAGCACCAGGGGAGCTTCATTCCTGGGTAAATAACCCTCTGCCTTCCCTCTTTTGCTCCTCCGGTTCTTCCTAGAATTTAATTACCCAATTCCTTATATTAAATCACTCTTTGCTTGAAATACTTTGAATTGCTTCTGTTTTTCTGGTTAACCATGTGGAAAACATTTTGTTATCATGCATTCCTAGAACTAGAAAATGTGCCATGCTGGAGGAAAAAAGGCTTTCTGATAATTTCAACCTTTCCAGTCTTTAAAAACTATATTCCTAATTTTTTCTTATATGATTTAAACATGGACCTTCCTTTTTTTTTTAAACCCTTCTTTTTAAACATAGCACATGAAATGTAATTTTCCTTCTTTACTGTTATAATCACCACCAAATATTTATCGAGTGACTGTTTGGTATTGTAGCTCTAGGAACAGATGGTACGGAACATCAGGTGAAATGAGAGGTAACCGCCACAAGCAGACACTTGTAACTTGAACTGCAAAAACCTTTACTCTATCAGTTGCTAGGATGCTGAGATGATAATGATATGGTCTCTGTCCTCTAGAAGCTCCCATTATAATAGCAATGGATTTGTAAACAAAAAAATTATAATACAGTATGACGGATTAAAAATAGAAATACATACCACAGGCAAAGCTAATCAGAGAAAGGGTGACTACATATGAAGGCATCAGAGAAAACTTCACATAGGAGCTAAAATTTAAGCTGGATCTTGAAGTATATTTAGAATTTTGCCAAGTAAAGAAAGGAAGATGTAATCCCAGAGTGGGAAGGAACATGTGCAAAGGTATTAAAGACATAGCATTGTTTAGCCCAGGCTTCAGTACAATTAAAAGTAGAGAAAACCATGTTGAATTGTGTTGTCAAAGATACTTCATGTAATCTAAAGAGTTTGGACTTTATGCCAAGGAGCAGAGGAGCCTCATATTCACATTTCTACTTCAGAAAAATTACCCTGGAGACAGTGTGTGAAGAATGGACTAGAAAAGGAGGGCCTGGCAGCAAGGTCAGTCAGGACGCCCCTGCAAGATTCAGATGAGACCCTACACTCTGGCTATGGAGCGAGGGTCTGTAGTCGCCTAGCCTCTAAGACCGCGTGACTAAAATATTGTAAAAGAATTCCTGCAATAATGCAGTATTTTTCCAGGGGCTAGTCTTGTATATTGATAGCTGCTGACATGTCAGTACCATTGAGAACATAATCCTTAATTTCAAAATCTAAAATTATGAGCAATACCTACTAAATCTTATTTCCTATAATAGTAAACTTGTTCCTGGGATATAAAAAACAAGGTCCTGTAATTAAAAAATATAATTTGCCTTTGTTTCCTTATAGAAAGCTTACTCCAGAAGATTTCAAAATTCTGCAACATTTGTCTAATGATGAAAATCTGAAAACCTGAGGTCAGGTTACATTTTTCTGTAAGCTCTCTTTAGTATTTTGACCAAAAGAACGGCCCTCGGTAAAGCCTGTAAAATAAATTAATCTTATGAAATAGCTTCTCATATTCCACATAACACTAAGTGAATCATTTAGTGGGCAGAAAAAGGAAGCTAAAAATATCAGCATTAGCTCGGCTTCCTTAGAGTGAACTCTGCAATTATCTTGCAATACCATACAATTTTGCTATCCTCAAGTAGGCTTATAATTTTTAAATGGCCTTCAAATAATGGTCACTTATTTCAGTATTCCCCAGAGTACTTTCAGGGGAAACAATCTAGTGCAGTGATTTTCTTTCTTTCTTTCTTTTTTAATGGAAACAGAGTCTGACTTCGCACCCTGGGTAGAATGCCTTGGTGTCATAGCTCACAGCAACCTCAAACTCTTAGGCGCAAGTGATCCTCTTACCTCAGCCTCCCAAGTAGCTGGGACTACAGGTACTCACCACAATGCCTGGGCTAGTTTTTCTATTTTTAGCAGAGATGGGAGTGTCGCTCTTGCTCAGACTGGTCTAGAACTCCTGAGCTCAAGCAGTCCACCAGCCTTGGCTTCCCAGAGTACTAGGATTACAGGCATGACCCACCACACCAAGCCTAGTGTATTGATTTTCAAACTGTGCGCAGTAAGAGGATCTTAGGTATGCTGTGAAAATTTTTAGATTAATTAAATTATTTTCAAAGGAAGTTCAAAGCACACCAAGTATATTCTTTTGTTCATTCTTCTTTTTGGTCAACATCATTTAAGTATGCTGTGGAAATTTAACTATAGGTTTAAGTGTGCTATGAGATAAAAAAGGTTGAAAACCACTAGTGGAAGAAAAATAGTCCTTACATTGGGGTTCAGTTTGTGATGTTGCCACTTGTTGGACGTTTTGTATTACTGTCATCTCTCCATCTCTGCAAAGGATTGGTTCCAGGACCCCTGAGGATATCAAAATCTGAGGATGCTCAAGTCTCTTACATAAAATGGCTTAATATTTGCATATAATCTATGCACATACTCCTGAATACTTCAAATCATCTCTACTTATATTTAATATAATGTAAATATGTAGTTACATTGTAGTGAAAAAACTTACGTCTTTATCTTGCATCAAACCAAAAATAAAATTATGTCATTTTATTGTTGCATTATTATTTTTTTCCCCAAACATTATTGACCCACGGCTGAGTCTTTGGATGTGGAACCTGTGGATAGAGAAGGTCAACTGTACTTAATTTCTCTGAACCTTAATTTTCTCATTTACAACATGTTTATAATAAAGACAGATCTAATGTAAGGCCTACTATTATACTAGGTCTGACAATTAAGTTCATGAAAAAACATGAGTTGGCACTGGCAGCACTATACAAACAATTCAGTAATGTTTCATAACCTTGGTATATTAGTGTCTCACAGCTATGTTTGTGTCAATGTTTGAGGGCATCTTCTGAGTGGCATTTATTATTGTTGTGTGTTTTTGTGTGCCACGGCAAGAACATCAGTACTTAAATTAGAATAATGAACAAACCTTCCATAAATTTGTTAAGGGACATGTTAGTCCAAGTTATGGGGATAATGCCATGAAGAAAATGGCAGCATACAAACAAATTAAATGCTTTTTGAGGGGAGACAAAGCGTCACTGATGAAGAGAGGTCAGGGCAACCAGTACAAGCAGAACTGATGAAAACATCTCAAAACTTCATTGAATTGTGCACCAAAATTTTTGGCTGACTGAGAAGTGTAACAGACCAAGTAAACATTGATAGACAAACAGGAAAATCTTAACTAAAAATCTTGGGATGGGAAAGGCATGGCTCTGGTACATCACAACAATGTACCAGATCACATGGCACTGTCTATGAGGGAGTTTTTAGTTAGTAAACAATTATATTGGAATACCCTCCCTACTCACCTGATCTGGCCTCCAATGACTTCTTAACTTGAAGATTAAAGGAAATATTGAAAGGAAGACATTTTGGTGACATTCAAGAAAACAAAGGTAATAAATAACGACAGCTCTGATGGCCATTTCAGAAAGAGTTCCAAAATTGCTTTGGAGACTAGGTGCTGGTGTTGGTGCATAGCTTCTCTTTTTTTGAGACAGACCCTCAAGCTGTCCCCCTGGGTAGAGTGCTGTGGCATCACAGCTCACAGCAACCTCCAATTCCTGGGCTCAAGTGAGTCTCCTGCCTCCACCTCCCAAGTAGCTGGAACTACAGGCGCCCGCCACAACATCCAGCATTTTTTGGTTGCAGCTGTCATTGTTGTTTGGTGGGCCGGGCTGGATTCCAACCCGCCAGCTCAGGTGTACGTGGCTGGCGCCTCAGCCGCTTGAGCCACAGGCGCCAAGCCAGGTGCATAGCTTCTCAAGGGGAATACCTCGAAGTGAACTGAATGACATTCAGCAATGAGGTATGTAGCACTTTTTCTAGAATGAGTTCATGAATGTATCAAATGTAATATGCATAATGCAATAGCATATGTAAATCAAACATCTTAGAAAACATATCCTACCCAGTGTAATACAAGAAATAAATGTTGCTGAAATAAGTATCACTGTTCTTCATATTTTAACCATACTATGTCCTAGTACATGGATTCTAGAAGTTTACTAGTGACATAAATATGAAATTAACAGTATCTTTTATAGGAATAATATACAAAAGTAAACACACTAAATAATATACAAAGTAATCACACTAAAAACTTACTATGCCAATCTCTCTCTTTTCCCTGTCAATGTTAGTGACAAATATTATTCATATGAAATGTACAAAGGCAAGAAACATACAACATATGAGACTGAAAGGAAACATGTACTATATTATTCTCCCCTTACTACATATACATAAGGAGTTTCATAAATTCTTAAAAGTTGCCTGTTGTCTTTTATTTCTAATGGTTCATCAATTTTTTTTTTTTGGCCAGGGCTGGGTTTGAACCCGCCACCTCTGGCCTATGGGGCTGGCGCCCTACTCCTTTGAGCCACAGGCACCGCCCTGGTTAATCAATATTAACAGTCTACCACCCTGGACTATCAATATCTAACCTCACAGAGTTGAGGAGCAAATGAAATAATGTATCTAAAGATCTATTACTAAAAGAGTTGGTCTTCGTTGTACATGTCACATTTATTATATACAGCAGGTTCTTGAATAATAGCCTATCATTATAATGTTGATGAAAAAAATTAATTTCTAGCCAGGGCCACTGTCTGTGTGGAGCTTGCTTGCTCTCCCCAGGTCTTTGTGGATTTTCTCTGGTTGATCCAGTTTCTTCTCACCTCCCAAAGATATGTACATTAGATGAATTGGCAGTCTAAATGGTCTCAGTGTGAGGGAGTGTGAGAGTACACCTTGTGATAGAATAGCACCTTGTCCAGGGCTGGTTCCCACCTTGCTTCCTGCAGTAGGGATAGGTTCTGGCCACTTGAGAAACTAAAATGGAATAAGTGGGTTGAGAAATGAATACACTGGGCGGCGCCTGTGGCTCAGTAAGTAGGGCGCTGGCCCCACATACTGAGGGTGGTGCAGTTCAAACCCAGCCCTGGCCGAACTGCAACAAAAAAATAGCTGGGTGTTGTGGCGGGCACCTGTGGTCCCAGCTACTGGAGAGGCTGAGGCAAGAGAATTGCCTAAGCCCAGGAATTGCAGGTTGCTGTGAGCTGTGTGAGGCCACAGCACTCTACCAAGGGCGATAAATTGAGACTCTGTCTCTACAAAAAAAAAAAAAAAAAAAAAAGGAGCTCAGGGCAGAGCCTGTGGCTCAAAGGAGTAGGGCACCGGCTCCATATACTGGAGTGTTGGGTTCAAACCCAGCCCCAGCCAAAAAAATGCAAAAAAAATAAAAAATAAAAGAGAAAGGCTCAGCGCCTGTGACTCAAGCAGCTAACGCGCCACCCACATACACCTGAGCTGGCGGATTCAAATCCAGCCTGGGCCCACCGAATAACAAGGATAGCTGCATCCAAAAACAGCCAGGCATTGTGGCAGGCGCCTGAAATCCCAGCTACTTGGGAGGCGGAGGCAGGAGAATCACTTGAGCCCAGGAGCTGGAGGTTACTGTGAGCTGTGATGCTACAGCACTCTACCCAGGGTGACAGCTTGAGCCTGTCTCAAAAAAAAAAAAGAGAGAGAAATGAATACACATCATTGTAAAATAAAAATTTGTAAACTGTATATCATATAAATACGAATGCACAATAAATAATGCCGTACAGAAGTGCTCTACAAACCTGCCACATTTGTTTGAGACAGGGTCTTGCTTGTTTGACACAGGCTAAAGTGCAGAGGCATCATTATAGCTCACTGCAATCTCAGACTCCTGGGTTCAAGTAATCATCCTGCTTCACCCTCCCAAGTAGCTGGGACTACAGGTGCACACACCATGATGCCCAGCTTATTATTTGTTTTTGAACTGCATGGGGTATGGTGGTAGGAAGTGTTCCTTATAATTTTTGCTTTGCAAACATTTAAGAGACCAGGTCTCGCTCTATTGCCCAGGCTGTAGTGCAGTAGTGTAATCATAGCTCACTAGAACTTTAAATTCTTGGGCTCAGGCTCCCGCCTCAGCCTCTCTAGTAGCTAAGACTTATAGGCATGTGCCACCACACTTAATTTTAATTTTTTGTAAGGACAGGATCTTGCTATGCTGTCCAAGGTGGTCTTGAGCTTCTGGCCTCAATCAATCCTCCCACCTCAGCCTCCAAAGTGTTGGATCTTTATTTAGAAGTTTGGTGATATTTTTGTGACCAGTAATATGCTATGGGAACTTTTTTTTTTTTTTTGAGACAGAGTCTCACTACGTTGCCCTCGGTACAGTGCTGCAACCTCAAACTCTTGGGCTTAAGCGATTCTCTTGCCTCAGCCTCCCAAGCAGCTAGGACTACAGGCATCTGCCACTACGCCTGGCTATTTTTTTTGTTATTGTTGTTTAGCAAGCCCCACCAGCCCCGGTGCATGTGGCCGGCGCCCTAACCACTGAGCTACAGGCGCCGAGCCAGAACTTAACTCTTGTTTGTATCAATTAGCCTATGTAAAACTGGTTCTCTTGTATGTAATTTCACTTAAAGTCAGTTTCCAAGAACCTACTGACATTAACTAAGGAATTATTATAAATTGTCTTTTATATGTGTATTTCTACTACACTGCTTTCTCTATTTACTTGTCAGTATGTGTATCTCTGCACCCTAAATTAACATGCCTATTAGGATTCAAACAGCTATCTGTATACTCATGTTCACAGCAGCATTATTTACATCAGGCAAAAGGAGAAAACAACTCAAGTGTCTATCAGTGGATGAAAGAATAAACAAAATATGATACATGCATACAATAGTATACTATTCCGCCTTTAAAAGGAAGGAAATTCTAGGCCAAGCATGGTTATACATGCCTATAATCCTAGCCCTTTGGAAGGCCTAGGTGGAAGGATTACTTGAGGTCAGGAGTCAGAGGCTGAAGTGAGTTATGATGCCACCATTGCACTCTAGCCCGGGCAACAGAGAACGATTGGCCTCAAAAAAAAAAAAAAAAAAGAAAGAAAGAAAGAAGGAACTTCTGATAACTTGCTGCAACATGAAGACATTATGGTAAGTGTAACATGAAGACATTATGATAAGTGAAATAAACATGATTCTACTTATATGTTATCTATAGCAGTTCAATTCATACAGACATAAAGCAGAATAGTTGTTACTCAAGACTGAGGAGAAAGGGGCTAACTGGGAGTTATTGTTTTATAGATATGAAGTTTCCATTTGAGAAGATGAGGAATTTTTTTTTTTTTTTGAGACAGAGCCTCAAGCTGTCACCCTTGGTAGAGTGCTGTGGCATCACAGCTCACAGCAACCTCCAATTCCTGAGCTCAAGCGAGTCTCCTGCCTCTGCTTCCCAAGTAGCTGGGCCTACAGGCACCCGCCACAACACCCGGCCATTTTTTGGTTGCAGCCGTCATTGTTGTTTGGCAGGTACGGGCTGGATTCGAACCCGCCAGCTCAGGTGTACGTGGCTGGCGCCTTAGCCCGTTGAGCCATAGGCGCTGAGCCGAAGATGAGGAATTCTATAGACCCATGGTGGTGATGGTTGTATGATATGAATGTATTTAATGCCTCAGAATTGTACATTTTAACTGATTTAAGATGGTAAATTTTATGGTATGTATATTTAAACACAATAAAAAGTTTAAGTAACATGCTTTTTAAAAGATGTACTACATGTATAGTAATGAGGTGGTATACCTGATATGTTTCAAATGTGATTAGCAGCAAGGTGGAAAACCAATATGCTGGTAGAGATTTATAACTGGACTGGGCCCTACAGGGTGAAGAGACCAGCAGATGTAAAGTCAAGAGCCTTCTGTAAGAATTGACTTCCCTGGAAACTCATTCAATCCTGGTCCTATTCTCTCCAAATCACATTTCTTTTTGTCTTTTTTCAGGGACACTGTGTGCTGCTTCTAACAGAGGTTCAGTTTCACTACATTTGTGGTAATTTGTTACAGTGGCAACAGGAAACTAATATACTCACAAAAATGATGAATGAAAAAAGTATATTATATGTGATTACTTTTATATAGAATAAAAAAAAGATGAAACTAGGGTGGCACCTGTGGCTCAAAGGAGTAGGGCGCCGGCCCCATACACTGAAGGTGGCAGGTTCAAACCCTGCCCTGGCCAAAATCTGCAAAAAAAAAAAAAAGATGTATGGTTTTAGAAGTTAGATAGTGGTTACCTTTGGGGAAGAAGAAGATAATGTTAAAATAGGGACCAGAAAAAAAATAGGGGCAAGAGAGAGGGCTTCTTGGGTGCTCATATGCCCTGGTCTCTTGATCTGAAGGCTGGTGACATAAGATTAATTGGTGTATTCTTTCAGCATGTATGGTATATGCAGTTTTAAAACCTGTGCCTTTTTGATATTTATCAATCTGGTAATATGCTGAAAATGACATATATAATATATACTCAAGGAGATGGAAAATACTTACTTACAATAACTTTATTTCAAGAACTCTAAAGAGTTTGTTTCTCCAGAAGACTAAAAGAAAGTTAACTGGCAAAATACTGACTTATAAATGCTTAAAAAAAAAGAAAAAAAGTTAAAAGTAAAATCCTGCTTAACTAGTTTTGTTATGCTTCAATCCTAGTACTGTAATTTACAAAAACGCAAGTAAAACCACGTTTTCTGAAATAACATTAAACAAAGGAGAAAGGCAGGTACTAGATGCCAAATGACCAAATGGTTTCTGGGCCTAAGATTCTTGAAACTAGTAAAAATGGTAATAGAAATCTTTCTATAGATCATTAAATATAAAAACAATGTATAAAACACATCAGAATTTTATTGCTTGAAGAATACAGCATATGAAATCACAAGAATGTCAAAATGAAAAGTCACTAGGCTTTAAACATATAATACATTATCAGATGCAGTAAAATATTAATTAACCTGAACACTGCATC